>OMNZ01054510.1:0-14609 GCA_900303255.1 Lesueurigobius sanzi | reverse complement strand
CTAAAATATATGAAAGTTTAATTTTTATCATTACATTATGGAAAAGAATGAACTTTATCACAATATGCTAATTTTTTGAGAAGGACCTGTACATCCCTCCTCTCTTTGCATCCGTCATGGTTTAATACAGTTTACAGTGCTCCATCGCCGTCATTACACAAAAGAGAGATGGGCAAGAATTTTCCCAGGTGTAGATCCAGGCCTGGGGAAGTATTTTCCAAGTATTGTCCTGCATCTGTGGCCAAGATCTAGCCCCTGATTTTAGAATAGGTATTTTTGGAATAACAACAGCGCACAGTCGAGTAAATCATTCCCAAGCAAACGCTATTGCATTCGCCACTTTACTCGCCCGTGGACTTATACTGTTTCATTGGAAATCAGACAAGTCCAATCATTTTCTCAATGGTTAAAGGAGGTGCTTTCTTTTCTGCCTTTTGAAAAACTTAGATACAGACTGTCCTCATCACAACAGAAATATTTTGCAACCTGGAAGCCCTTTGTAGAATTTGTAAAATGTTTTACGTTTAACATTTAACCAAATATTTATTACTTTAGTAAGTTATTGTAATTTAAAAATCCCTGTTTTTCTTTTGTTTTTCTTTTTTTTTTTTGAGAGAGCCTGGGGAGGGGGGTGGGAACATATTGTATTGTGCATAATTATTGTGAAACTGATAAAGTAAAAAAAAGAAAAAAAAGTCAAACTTGTACATTGCAATATAAATCTAAGCAATTATACTTTTTTTTGCATCGACAGCTTTTTTAGGTTGAGAAAAATCTGTCTGGACCCAGAACTGTCTATTAGTTTTATTCTAACATATAATGGCTCAACTAAAATAACCATTTTTAGTCCAAGTGGGGCCACTGAGCACTTATTTCCATTGCTATTTATTACGAAGTCTATTATTGTAGTGTACAGAGCCAAAGTCATGATTGCAGAGTCACTGTTCAAATATTTCCGGCCTTAAAAGTACCCTTGTGACCAAAATACAGAGGTGCGTTTACTCAAATACTGTACCTCCAGTGCTCCAATTTGAGCTGCAGGCTAAATAATGTTATTGCTTTCCCTAAAAACGTCCAGGTTTGAGTTTAGTGCAACTGTTTTTCATGGCAGAGAACCAGAGTGTCCCGTTTCCGGTGGACTAGATTTACAATATGGTGTGTAAAAGGAAGAACTCAAGAACATGCAGTTCCTCCTTGGGCAGATTTATTCGAACGTCAGAAGATCCTTATCTGGAGAGCCTGCTCATTAATTACATTGTGCATCAGGCCACACTTTCTCTTACATGAAGACGATAATGGCATTGCTGTATGAATTCACAATGAGAAGTGGCTGTCAACAATAAAAGCTCTGTAATGGTTTAAAACAGTATAATCATCTTTTCTTAACGAAGATTTAAGTTTAGCACGGGGGAAAATGTCCCTCTCTGGCTGTATGGTTTATGATTCTTCATAAAGACCAGTTAATATTAATGCTGTAATGCACTTCTGCTGCAAAACTAATGTGGAGGGAACTGCCTGGTGTAAATGCCAAGTAGATTATTGCAAATGATCATTATAGTTAGGGAGGCACCGATCCAATACTGGTATCGCATATCAGAGCCGGTACCGGAAAAAATACAATATCAGGCAGCAATAGAGATCGGAAATGTGATGTCATATCGCAAAGCATTATGGGATTAGCAGAACGTTTTTTCCATAATAAACCAATGGAGGTTTTAAAAGGTAAAATACTGGAGTAATCGTTCATATAAAAGCATTCTGAACCTACAGTGACTCAGATGTATTTACCAGCAGTGACTCAGCAGCTAACGGAGCTGTTCCACAGCTGCTTTCTACACTTTTTATAATGTTTCTTGCCCATGTTAGTCTATGAATAACGTTTGCTAGTAGCTGCTAACATGGCGGATTTCCATGGCAGCGGTGGCTATTCCCGAACTCTATTCCAAATATCCAACATGCTGTATGTCATTTGAAAGCTCTTAATCCAAAGAATTCTGCACAAAATACTGCAGTTAGCAGCAGTATGCTAATGCTAGCTTCAACCAAGGCTGGGACAGAAGCTCTGACTGAGTCACACCAAAAGTAATGAAATAATATTGCCTAATGTTGAAGGCAGAGGTTACATTAACCTCTTAAGCCCTATAGCCCCCAAAATGGCGCTGTGCTTTCAGATACACTTACTGACTAGGGCTGCAGCTATCGAATATTTTAGTAATCGAGTACTCTATTGATTCTTTCATCGACTAATCGAGTACTCTGATAAATTACACTTTTGTGTTTGTAAACAACTATATCAATAATGTGTTATGAAATATGAAAGACCTCTTAAATTGATTGATTGATTATTTTTCAAAACTTCAACTTTACTAAACAGTAAACAAATGCCAGGGCAAAAACAATAAATAAAACTGGTGTAGCCACTGCTATAACCCATCTGAGAATAAAGAATAAATATAAAAGAAAATATATATTACTAATATATATTAATAATGAGCAATTACTAGAAAATTTGTAAGTTTAAACAGTACAGTTTTTTTTTTTTGGTAATTAATGCTACATGTCGCCTAAATTACAGTTCTAATTTTGGAAACGCGTAACCCAATGCATTTTGATTCGGGGAATAGAGGAAAATGTACTGTCAACATAAACCTATTTTTTTTTCATTCTCCCTGTATCGGTTGGTATCGGATATCGGTAGATACTCAAACCCCAAGTATCGGTATGGGAAGCAAAAAAGCTGCAACGGTGCATCTCTGATTATAATGCATGAAAAAATACTTCATAATGTCAATACAAGAACACCTGTTTCTTTAGTTTATTTATCAGAGCTGAGAAGAAGCAGTTTTTTCAACAGTGAGTAAAGTAGCCGACGTATTTACTCAAAGAGACAAATGTATTGAATGATAAAAGAAAAACAAATACTTCAAAAGTTACGTTGAGTAAGAAGAAAAAAAGTGCTTTATTTACTATAGCTCCTTTCAAATACATACTGTAGTCTCAAAGCACCTTGACATGGGACAAAGTAAATGTGAGAGTACTACCAGCCTCGGCAGTTTATCATTAGCTATCATACACATATTTTAATGAACTGTAAAAGATTCATATTTAGCCTTCTTCCCACTACAATTCATGCACAGACTTGAATGTCTCAGCTCCACGCTCCTTCCTGAGATCAGTTCAGTGGGGTCTGTCTGTATGCCAGCTAAGCACTGTGGGAAATGAAGTGTTTTATACAACCGAATCCCAGCCCGAGGCTTTAATTACAACGGGATCACTCTCCATCAAACCTTCCAGGCGCACGATTGCGTAACAACATCCATAAAGTGTAAAAGAAAGAACTGACGGGCTCTCGTCACATGAAGGCACAACAGTTTAGTACTACAAGATATTATTACTACCACTTCTCCTGCATTTGATTAGCCTGGTCCTACCATCCCCTCGTACTCATTTCGTACAGAGGGTCTGGCCCTACGCAACTGATCTCCGTTTTGAGGTGGGAGGAGTCAACTCCTTTTACAGTTTGAAACGATTGGATGTGATTTTACCCAATCACTAGCCTGGCCTTAGCCATCCGTATTATCATTTCCTGCATATGCCTGACGTCACCTACAACACCCGCCTCCCCCGCTCGCTGAATGGTCCGACTCAATTCAACCGATGTTAACGCAGCCACTGAGATCAGACCCAGACGTACATGTAGGGAAATAAAAATTGACCGGAGTTTACGGATGGCTAAGGCCAGGCTAATATTTGATCTAAAGCAGCAGTAAAATAGTTCTGATCAAAAACAATAATGACGTCAGAAAACACCAGCAGCTCATTCAGTCTTTGATAATTAACCAGAGCACCATTTTATAGTAAAAATAACAAACATTTAACTTGTTATCTTTTATCTATGCAATTAGTTAAGGGGAGACACTACAGGCAAAAGCCAACAAATAAATTGCCAAATCTTCACAGTAAGGTGTTTAACTATTGCACTGAATTAACGTTTCTCCAGAGATTTACACAGAAAACTGTAACTTCAAAGGCCACTTCCTCAAAATGCATTTTTCTTACAATTTGCAACAATATCTCCGCTTTAGTAGCTCCTACAGTCATCAGACTTTCCAGTTTTGTGCTGAACAATATTTAGATGTTTTTTTCCAGAGGAATTTGTCAATATTTAATTCCTAGTCTGATTTATCAAGTTTTGAATCCCCCAAAACAAGGTGATTTATTTTACAGGTTTATTCCCTCGTAGTAACTAGTTTATTCAAAAACTGAACAAAACATCCCAAATCCCCTCTTGATTATGGGCATAACATACGTCTTTCTTTCAGTTCTTTCTCCTCTTATGTCTCTTAAATCCTGCGTGTGATGCTTCGTCATTTATAGATTCTGGTATTATGTGGCCTCTTCATTTAATAGCATTTATTTTATTTGATTATTTAATCTTATAAATCTATTCTATGATAATTTTATGCCCTCCCGTGGATCCTTAGTGTCTATGAGCCTACTATTGGGTGTTTTGCATTGTTTTTCTTTGTTACATTATATATAATAATTAAATGAAAAATGGCTCTGAGTCTGAGCTGTTCATTGATTGTCAAAATTTAGAGGGAATTTAAAAATTTAAATCGCCTTTTCAGGTTATAGAGTTCGGGAAAACCCACTGTTGCTATGGAAATCCGCCATGTTTGCAGCTACAAGCAAACATTATCCAGAGACTAACATTGGCAAGAAACGTAAGAAAAAGTGGAGAAAAGAGCCGTGGAACAGCTCCGATAGCTGCTGAGTCACTGATGGTAAATAGATCTAGCTCACTGTCATGTCAGAATGCTTTAATATTAATAACGATTACTCTCCTAAAAACGCACCTATTTTCTCTGGCTTTTAACACAAGTTGAGCTGATGTACTGTATTATGTGATTTTAGGACTGATTTGTAGCTGTATTGTTATATTTTTATTGTGTCCAACTGTGAAGCACTTTGGGCTGTTCAAGTTGTAAGGTATGGTGTATGGTGTCTCCAGAGGCTCAGTGTATGCCCATATATGGAACTTCGGGACACATCGTGCCTCCGGGACGGCCAGGGCAGTGACAGTTAGCAACGAATAGGCTAACGTTAAGCTAACCGCTAACATTTTTTTCTAATTTTTATGTCAGTAATATACAGCAGAAGTTTCCAATCGATATCACTAAATTTTAATGTTTTCCCGAATCGCCTGCAGTGTCTCGCCTTAAGAGGACTCCTTCTGCCCGTCTCCACACCCCAACCTTGAGCAGAATAAGTTCGTTCACACATGTTCCTGGTTACTCAGACAAGACTGTGCCAGGCTGAGATTGACTGTGAGCGGGCAGCGTATCACGGTCCACAAGCTGCTCCTCATTAGAGCCCATGGATCAGAGGGCGGGAAACCCCTCTGCACAAGCGGGCTGGACCTTTCCGAGGTGATTCCATTAATTTGTGTGTTTGTTGAGCCCAAGCAGAACGGCTCGAGAGGGGCAGCGTGAGGAGCAGATGTTGCCATTAATTAGACGTAATGATCACAGGAGCGCGAGGGTCGACCGCAGGAGTGGCTGATTTATTCTGAGCACTGACTAATTAAAGTGGATGGATTTGTGATGTAAACCAGTAAAAGCAATGAGATACACCGAGTGGGCTGTCAGATTACGTACAATGCTGCAGCTCATCCAGTTTCAATATGCAAAGTAGTTACAGTAAAGACAGTACAGTATGTTAGGCGATACAGTTACTATTAGATGCTTTGTGAAGTAGCTTTGATGCACCTTTAACTAAAGCATATTGTGCTTTTTCAGATATTTGGTAATAATAGGTTGCGTTCATCACAACAATCTAAAAAGCCTATAGTTTAAAATTGAGGTAGAGGGCACCAGAAAATTCTATGGTCACTGTCAAAATGCAGATCTCTAGTCTTAGTTTAATACTACTTTCTGTTCATTCCTGGGTCAATCCACATGAAACCAAAACTGTCACAAAGTTCAATGTTTTCTCTGCCAGCACATATGAACTAAGGTCTAAATATTTTCTCATAAACGGTGTCCAAAAACATGTGCGTGATGTTGGCCAGTAGAAAGGACTTTCAGCCATGAGATTAATATGGCAGGTTTGTGAATCCAATCACTATCAAATAATGATCAAGTAATACATTTTTCAATTTTTTTTTTGGGAAAACAAACAGTTTCTCTCCCATAGAGTTGTACTCGCACCTGCTCCGACTGAAATAGAATTCCATAACGTGAACGCAGCCCATTACAGACTCATCATGACCACCATGCTCCATTATGTTTGTTAGAAAATGCTCCATGATCTAAAATGGTTTGCATGCGCCGCTGTAAATTGCCCCATCCCTTTAAGACCCTCCTCAAAGCAGGCGTCACATCTTAAAAGTCACGGCGGGCAATTCAAAGATTACTCAGACATGCATGAATGATTTAAAACACAATTCCAGGTAACAGATGTTATTGATGAGGGAACAATGTTGTAGCATGACCGAATGAATAATATGTATGTTTTGCACAATATACCCCTCTCCACTTTTAAATAAGTAATACAGTAGTTCATGGAAAAGTTATTCATGAAATATTATCTAAACAAAGTGATATATCAACTTCTGTTTTTTTAATGTATGAAACTAAGCTAAATTTCATTTTTTAGGGAATAACATCTATTCTGATTCGGATTCTTTGTGAATCCCAGAAATAATAGTTATTCTTGCGGTACTAACTAATATGGATTTGTAATATCTAATAGAGTACACCAATTCTGATCACAAGAACTACTCCTGAAACTCAATTGTGACGCAGTTGACCTTTCACCTAAACCCCACCCCCAAACGTCGGTCATTGTCCAATCAAACACCCGAGCAACCGTTACTATCCGACAAACTTTAGGCCTCTGCCACGCAAAATGACGGAGCGGGTTGTGTTTTTTTCCCTTCACTAAGCCAAAACTCATTAGGAGCGGTGCTTGCTAGCTTATTAGCATCGGTAAAACTAGTTTACCACCATCACGGCGTAAACAATAGCACAGCCGCGGCGTTGAGTGAGCTGGTCCCCGCGGCAGAAGCAGCAGCTGGTGGGGAGAGAGAGAGAGTCTTCCCCACGGCCAGCGGCACCGCTCATTTCATGTTATCTGGGACTTCACATCGAGCCACTGCATATTGTAACCAATGCTGCTTCAATCTGGAGGATATTCTCCAAAACATACTTCTCCTCGCTATGAAATGTACTAAAACTCTATTGGTGCTTCCGGTGTTTGTCGGAGCTTGCAACTAAGGGGGGCGGGGCTTGGCGAATGGTCAATTGTTCTAACGTAGGCAAAGATTCTTCAGTCTTCATCTGTACTCTGTAGTCGAAGTGTAGGATGTTTTGCTCTTCATCCAAAGAGCTTCGTCAGCACTGAGCAAACTTGGACGCCAGTGGATCGTGTAAAGACCAGTAGGAGGAGTTTTCCTGTAAGTCCCACTAAACTCCTCCTACTGGTCAAGTTTGCTCAGTGCTGATGGAGACCGAAACGTCTTACACTTCAACTACGGAGTACAGATAAAGCCTGAAGAATCTTTGCCTGCGATGGACAACTCCTGTACGACTGAGAACCTACACAGACGCAATTGTCCCATATTCATAAGTTGTAAATGTGGTGAGTGCTCAGGACATCTCTGTACCTTTTGTTTCCGCCGCTCTTTCCTCTTGTCCTCCGTGTCCTGAAGCATCTTCTCCCTCCACAGGTCGAAGAAGTACGAAGGGTTAGTGTAGAACTTGAGACCCTCTTTACCGTCGTCCCTGCACACACAACACAATGCACACGATATTACACACACACACCAATTTATTTTCAAATGTTTTACCCGCTGTGAAAATCAAATATGAATATGGGGTAATTAATTAGCATTTCCCTTTAGCAAAGCTCTGTTATATCACTGAAGGTTTAATATTTCATGAGACATTTCCTTCCCTGGAGCTTTCAGTCACTTCTCAATTCCGGCTTCACCGCTCAAAATAAAAAGAATCGTTAAAATATGTTTATGTATACGCATGTACAATGAATTATACATTAAACTCAAATAATGATAAATTATGCTCATTGTCAAATAACTATCGATGTCACAGAGGGAGCAGGTCGATGAAAGGGGTGAACCGACAGATGTAGGCTTCAAAATGTCAAAGGTTTTTTAGAAAGAATTGTTAAATGAATTGTCTCAACATGGCATCCACAAATAATTGGCTTGTTGCATGATGTGGAAGTGTGTTAAGTTGTGAGGGCCTGCACTTCCTGTCCTATTCATTTCCTATTTAGGTTAGCTTAGACCCCTTTGAATAATCATGTTTTCTAAAGACTTTGTGGTGGACTTCCTGCTAGATGATCACTCACTGCGTGTTAGTAACTTCCTGTAGGATGTAGATTTCAGCGGAGGAGATGTTTATGTTTAGAAAGGTTGGAGAGTTTGTCTTGAAGCTAAAGGCTAACATGTAATAAAAAAAAGAAAACAAAAATAAATATCTACATAAATTAAAAACGCAGACAAGATGATTGTTTTTATGCAGTATAGTTCACACTTGTCCCTCCCCGAAACAGCCACCTTTCAGCCCCTAGAATGACCCTAGGAGCTCTGCTGTCTGGGGCCTTATGCTCCTGGTAGGATCTCCCAAAACCAAACAGGTCCTAGGTGACGGGTCAGACCAAGAGCGGTTCAGAAGCTCCTTATTATGAGAGACCTCAAGGCCAGTTACTTCACCCAGAGCAGTGTTCATTTTGACAGCAAATTTTAATTTAGTTTTAGTCTTTGTCTTTTGATGGAAAAGGAATTTAATTTTACTCTAATTTTAGAAATAAATTGAGTCAACTTCACATTTATATAATTTTTTCAATCATATTTAATAATATTCTCTGCTTCATGAAGCATCTCCCACATGAACAAACACAGAGCTGTTCCGTTGGCAGTGAATTTAAATGATATGAGGCTCTTTCAAACGGAGTCGCTGAAGTTTTGATCATTTTAGTCCCTTCTTTTCATTTTTATTCAGTATTTTTTTAGTCAACGAAAATATCTGGACATTTAATCATAGTTTTAGTCTCATTAACATATTACTATGACTAAAATAATGATGAAATATTTTAGTTGACGAAATTAACACTGGCCCAGGGGTGAAGGAGCATCGTGGGGCCGTCCTCCCGTGGACTCACCACCTGCAGGAGGAGCCATAAGGGACTGGTGCAATGTGATCTGGGAAGCTTGGACTGCTGCCCCCGCGACCCGGCAACGGGTAAGCGGAAGAAGATGGATGGAGTTCACATTTGTGGCACGATTTCAAATTAATGTCAGCCTGTAGTTTTAAAAACAAAATCACTGATCTTTCCGAACACAAACTTCTCCTCCAATGAAGTATTTACATCCTACATCAAGTTATTAACACGCAGTAAGTGATCATCTACCAGGAACTCACTGAGTGTGTTTACATGCAGTCGAGTATCCTGGTTATTAACAGGGATTTTAAGTATCCTGGTTTTGTCTGTGTCCATGTAAACACAATATCCTCATGTCAGTTTTCTGGATAAGCCAGTATCCAGGTTATTAGAAACCAGGACGCTCCCACTGGGCTATTCCCACTGTATCCAGGATATTGGGTAAAGGGAGTATCCTGGTTTCTCATCGCTGCTGACAGACTGAGCATGTGCGAACTTCAGAGAGAAATACGGCAGGGATTTGCTCGACCTTCTAAAAATAAACAAAACCCAGGTTACTTAGAAAACGACAGAACTAGGATGTTAGCGTGATCTGCTAAGATTTAGAACTAAACTGTCACTTTGGGATAGGTCTTGTCCCTGCGTTAAAAAGGAAAGTGTTAGTAACATCGCTAAAGTGTCTCGCTCCTGACTGTGTTTGTCATCAGCCCGGCCACCCCCTGGAGTCTAAATATCCAGGATACTGTTGTTTTCCATGTAAACAGGAATATATATGAGTATCCAGGTTTCTCAGAGCGCATGCAAACATATCCAGGATACTGCCATAACCAGGATATTACTAATAACCAGGATACTCCAGTGCATGTAAACGCACTCACTGTCCACCGTTGAATCTTTAGGAATCTCCATAGGAAATGAATAGGACAGGAAGTATCAGATCAGAGAAAATGCCCCATTATAAAATATATTTAGCAAACATTTACACCAATTTACTTCATTTATGGCCAATAGTAATATTCTATAACCTATTTATTATTTTAAAATATATATATTTTTATGTATTTTTAACATAGGCAAGGCAAATTTATTTTTAGAGCACAATTCATACATAAGGCAATTTCATAAAATTACAAGAAAGCAGATAATTATATTAAAAGTGAAGAGTGCAGATAAAATACTTTCAGTTGCCATATGCACAGCTAAAAAGAACTGTTTTCAGCCTGGATTATAGCAAATATAATAGCTCTTGTTTTTTGTAACATTTAGACCTTAAACTTTGAGAAAACTTCTGTATTTTCTTACTGAATTTTGACAAATTATGAATAATCGTAAAATCGCGACATCCTAGTCCAAATAATCTCAATCAAACGAAGTCCACTTACACTGAAGAATGCTTGGTGTCTGAGAAAGATTTACTATTTTAGAGCCTTCTACAAACTGGGCAGAAGACTGACCCAAGTACATCTGATGTATAATAATGACAAATATTTATATTCAGAGAGATTTATACTAAAACTTCAAAGACAGTTGTCAGCATTTGTCTGAAAGCACTGCGCTTGTGAAGTGAACCCTAAATTAAACTTAAATAACACACTGTTGCCTTCTCACATTCCCCCTCTGCATTTTGGGAGGCAATTATTTGACGATGACAAGTGCGGGAAGAGTGAACATGAAAAGGCACAGCTTCAAAAAGAAGCGAGCACACAGTTTAATGATATGCCACACAACAAAGGCTGGGAGAGAATCAACAATAGGATACAGGAGGATGAGTGGAAAGAGCAGTGGAAATAGGTAAGAACAATCCCTGAGAGGAGTTCCCACAATGCACCTGGGCTGAGGGAGAGTGGAGGGAAGACTAGAGGAATGAAGAGAAACAAGATACTTCAAAACAACATGTACAAATAACTAAAGAAATATGAATTATTTCTGCCTGGGGCTCTTCTCTTCTGGGAAGAAAAAGTCTTCAATAATTACTTCATAGCCACAATTAGAGCTTGAAAGTAAAAACCTTGCACAAAACCACATACAGAATATAAAAAGGAATATACAAAGGAATATTATTCACGTATAAGTTCTTCCAAATATTCTAAACCAGCTATTCCCAAAGTCCAGCAGGTTATGGCTCCCCTACCAACTCAAAATTCCCCTGTGGCTTCAACAATTTGATTCCAATTAACACTATTGATAAGAATATGTCATGTTTTTTGTCATAAACCTACAATAACATAATTAAAAATAACAATTACACAGAGATAAATGCAGATTTCAAAGTAATACAGTTGTGCTCAAAAGTTTATCCCGACATTCTGCCAGGGTATGTAAACTTTTGCATTTCATAGAATATGAATGATAACTCAAAAACCTTTATTTTCCCTCATGGTTAGTGGTTGTGTGAAGCCACTTATTGTCAAAAACCTGTTTGTTTACGCTTTTCAACTAGAAACTAGCCAAATCTGATCAACCTGATCAAAAGTTTACATATTGTGCATCTTGAAACAAACAGTCCTGTGTTTCAGCTGAAGTGAGTTTTGCTTTGCTCCTGAACAGTTTTCCTGGCAGTTGTTGAAGGTCATGTAAACGTTAGATCAGGGACATTTGAGTAGTTTCTGTTTCATTATGATTTCAAAAGAGTAACCTCAGTTCTTTGGTGGCTTCACACAACCACTAACCATGAGTGGAAAAAAGTATGTTTGTGTATGTAAAATTAAAAGGGTATGTAAACCTTTGACCATAACTGTGTATTAGTACCATTCATAAATCATTCCAAACCCATTACCTTTCTTTCTTTCTTTCTTTATGCTCGTTATGTAGACAACCTTTGGGGGGCCCCCTGCAGTGCCTGTGAGCTCCCCACTACTCTAAACTATCGGCACTGTAGTTGTGAAGTCACGTGAATGGCACCTTTTAAATCATGAAAACCTGAAGATAAAGCAAATCAGATCAACAAATATTACTCCAAATGTGAGTCTGAAACCACTCCATGTCCTCACTCTGCTACTGCTCACGCTGACCTTCGCTGCTGATTCACCGTCCCGGAACACGCTTACAGCCAAAAAAAGCCTCCGAACTCAGGAAGCGCCGGCGTGGGAACTGACCCGGAGGCGGGCGATGGATTTTTAGTTACATTTAATTATCCGCGCGACCCCCTCACTCCCGCGGATAACAAAGTCTGCTCTCGCCTTGAGCGACTCCAAGGCGAGACGAAGGGAGAGGTCCAGGTCTTGGCTGTGCGTGCCCCTCGCCGCTTTCCTCGGTCGGTTGAGGCCGCGTTCGAGCCTTCAGGTTAAGCCATCGCTTTCGTCTTAGATTTACATAGCACTGCATTCATCTGTTTTTCAGAGAGTCAGGACTCTAAATAAAAATGTGTCTAGACTTGAGTGGAAAGTGAGAAAAGCTTTAATGGATTCTTCATCTCCGCTGCCTTAAACTCACCACATAGCACTTGCGGAAATGTGGTCGGTCAGACGAGTACATCAGGTCGGCTGCTTATTTGACACGTTCTTGGGTAATAATAGCTACTGATGCTATTGGGAAAAAGGAGAAAATATATTTGCCTTTACATTGATGCGTGGCAGGTCCTGAGACAGTACTAAAAAAGGTTACTTGGTTGTAAGATAAGATAAGATAAACTTTATTGATCCCGAAGGAAATTACTGTGTTGCCGGCTCATGTCTCATTCACACAGTCACAGATACAAAATAAATAAGTTGATAAAATACAATAAAAAACAGTACAAAAGAATTAAAAAAGTTAAAAGTGCATCAAATCACTTGGCTAAGTCAAAGAGTTGTGCAGTCTAATGGCACGAAGCACAAAAGATTTCCTCAGTCTGTCTGTGAAGCAGCGCTGGGACAAGTCTACTGCTAAACCTGCTCCTCTTCTCTGTGAATGCCTCATGTGGGGGATGTGAGGCATTGTCCATGATGGCTCTGAGTCTGGACATGGTCCTCCACTCAGCCACTTCCTCCACAGGAGCCAGCTTCGGCCCCACCACAGAGCTGACCTTTTTAATAATTTTGTTCAGCCGGGAGATGTTCTTCTTACAGGTGCTGCACCAGCACACAGCAGCATACAGTAGGGCACTCGCCACCACTGACTGATAAAACATACACCGCAGTTTGGAGCAGATGTTAAAAGAGTGCATTTATTTGTGTTGAAACAACATATTTATTTGTGTTGTTTCAACACAAATAAATGATCAAAAAAATGTAAGGAATAAATGGCCATCATTGTTGTGTTTTATGGTGCTAGATGACCAATAATTTAGTATCGTTCAGGTACCGGTAGCGTAAACCAAGTATTGTCAAAGTACTGGTACCAAAAAAAAATTAAAGATACCTAATCCCAATGCAGCTAAATCAAGATGAAAACGTATCATATACATGTATTTCCATCTTTTTGCCCGAAGTGGAATGCCTCACTACAATACAATACAATACAATACCATCACTACAACAATCAGTGATACAGTATCACTATGGAAATAAGGGTCAACTGATTGACCAGTACTTGTATGTCATTGTGATGAATGCTCACGAAGATAATCGCAAAAGGCCCCAGAGAGCACATGGGTAAATAAACAAACAGTGCATGGCTTTGTTTACAAGGCAAAGACGGAGCTAGTGACAGCAGCCAGGACGCACAGAGCAGGAGGCTCCTACAAAGGCCAAAGATCTATTTCCACTCCTGAGACTAAATGAACACATCGAAGAGGTAACAGACAACCTTTCTCTGTGATTTTTACGGTTTATAGTGTCAACAGAGCCTCAGTCAGAGTCCGTATTTAGGCTGCTAAAGACGTTAGCATACTTGCTCCACAGTCTTCAGACAGATCTACAGATATCCAATCCAATCCAATCCAACTTTATTTGTATAGCACATTTAAACAAGTAAAACAGTTTCCAAAGTGCTGCACAGGCAAAAGATAAAAAGTAAAAGACATAAGATAATAATCAATAAAATAACAGTAATAAATAAATAAAAAACAGTAAGATAAAAAATAATAAAATCAGTTTAAAAAGCAGAGTAAAACAATAATAAAAAAAAAAACAAACAAAAAAAAAACACAGAGGACCACACAACTCAAGCCGTGTTAAAAGCCAGAGAATAAAAGTGTGTCTTAAGACGAGACTTAAAACACTCCACTGTGGGAGCAGTTCGAACGTGGAGGGGCAGGGCGTTCCAGAGTCTGGGGCCGACCACAGAGAAGGCCCTGTCCCCCCTGGTTTTAAGTCTGGCCTTAGGCACCACGAGCTGGAGCTGGCCCTCGGACCTCAGAGAGCGCGCAGGAGTGTAAATCTGGATGAGGTCCGAGATGTACTGTGGGGCCAGTCCATTCAAAGCTTTAAAAACAAACAATAAATAGATTTATTCTCATCGTCAAATGTGAAAGATTTGAAAGCTTAGTTTTACTCATAAAC
>OMNZ01054498.1:0-35455 GCA_900303255.1 Lesueurigobius sanzi | reverse complement strand
TTGACAGAGCTTGAGTTGTTTTGTAAAGAGGAATGCTAAACATCTAGATCTCTAGATGTGCAAATCTTGTAGAGTCATACCCCAAAAGACTTGCTGCTGTTATTGCAGTAAAAGGGGGTCCCACAAAGTATTAACTCATGCTGTATGAATACTTGTGCATGCCAGACTTTTCGGTTTTCTATTTTTTGAAAAATAACAGAATCATGTATCATTTTGCTTTCACTTCACAGTTGTCTGTTACTTGTGTGTGAACTTTCAGTAAAAAAAATCTAAATAAAATCTTCATGTTTATGGTTGTAAACATGACAAAATGTGCAAAAGTTCAAGGTGTATTAGTACTTTCGAGAGGCACTGTACCACCGCTGATCTGCCCGATCCAGGGGTGTCCAAAGTGAGGCCAAATACGACCCGCCAAGGGGTTTGATTATGATAATGATAATAATAATAATAATAATAATAATAATAATAATAATAATAATAATAATAATAATAATAATAATAATAATAATAATAATAATAATAATAATGTCTTACAGTTGTATTGCACTTTTCAAGCCTGATTATCAAGTTTCTCAAAGTGCTACACTGTAGACATTAATCATTCACACCATACTCAGTGGTGACGGAAGTGAGGCTGCCATTCTGCGGCTACCACCCCCAACCATTCCCTCTCTCACTCTCATTCATTCTGACTTATCGTAAATGTTTTCAGTGGTAGGGAAAACCGGAGCACCCGGAAGAAACATACTCAGACACAAGGAGAACTTTTCGATGTTTACATTTGTAAGGAGTGTTTACTTTGTGACTGAATGGTCAAAGGTACCCAAGTACAGCGAAACAGCATGTGCTACTTAAAAGCACAGCAAATATTAAAAGATAGATTTGTTTAAATCTGGTCTTTACATGTGAAACAGTATTGCGTTCAGCCCTTTGCCCGCTAATTTGGCCCTCCGTTGCCTCATTTGGCCCTCCATGGAAAAGACTTTGGGCACCCCTGGCCTAATCCCATGGTTCTCGGCTCAAAGCAAGAACAGCTGATTTCCCCCGTCTCCCCTGTGGCAGAGTGCAGGGATTCCTAAGTGCGCCTGTCATTGTTTGTGTTGGGTTAATTGTCCCGTGAAGCAAGTGGGGCGGGATTAAGACATCAAGTTCAATATATCGCGAAGCCAATGTTGATGAGGAGCTGTCAGGGGAGAGAGGGGTGAGAGTCCGACCAAACCCCAATGGAGGATCATCTTGAAATGAGCATGAGAACAGAATAGAGTGGATAGTTTGTTTTTTGGCATAAAAGTCAATGGCACATTTTAGCAAGGTCAGCACCAAAGCAATCCCAGCTGCTGCCAGAGGTGAAATGATGCAGTCTACTTAATATGGCCTGAGATGAACTCCACTGGTTTATTACTGCGTGTTGTTGAACTGCACAGAGGGTGGGCAAGTTTAGATAGTTGAAGTATTTTATCTTGAAATTTATAGCCTAGTATATTTTATGATACTGACTGAATGAATGAATCAAATGTAATTCACAATGGCATCTTGAAACATAAATATTGTTTAATTTATGCTATTATTATTACTTTATTTCTGGACAGCAGCGGGTCAGTGAGAGAGCCATCACCCTCAAACCCTGTGGGCGAGTCCATCTCAACTCAGGAGGAGTTCAGTTATTTTTGAGTGGTTAGCCTCTGCTAGTCTGACCCTGGGAGCATTTTGGGAGTCATTGTGATGGGAGAAAATGTTTTTTTATGCTTGCAAATTAATATTACCAGCAAATTAAGCATCTTATTATAGATAGACAAAACCACTGGTGCAGCAGAATGGACTCCCTTCTTTCCTTTACCATTTACCATTAAAAAACAAAACAAAAAAAGTCACCATGCCAGGACCACAAGCAGAGCCCTCAGCAGCTGGCATGAACTTGGTCTCGCACTTCCGTCCAACACGGTGGCACCACAAAGCCTTGCAGATGTCCTGTATCAATAGCAGAGAGACAAAGGGAGAATTACATTATGTGAATGAGGGATGCTCAGAGTCATCACACAGCACACATCAATAACGCCAGGCACGGAAAATCAAAGAAATATAAATCATACTGATGGCTTCGGTCTCCAGAGAGCCATTGGAAGAATACACTGACTAAACTTACAGACCTATGTATTTGAATAATGACAGTTTGGCAATCTCTGACTGAGCAGTGAGCTTTGTTTGGAGTTATTTATGTTCAGGTAGCTAGGACGACAGACAACTTACATAGAAGAACGTTTATTAATTCACATCATAAACATGTGGTGTGCTATCATCAGAGATACTATATTACAGACATATATGAAACCTACTACTACAACAAAGACAGAATACTGTATGTTTATTTTAAGCAGCGTAAAGGCTGTTACAAATCAAAAACATCTTTCTCTCAGGCAGTTTAGAAATTAACAAGTCCAAAAACGTACTACTAAACTAGTTGTATCAATTAACCTCTTCTTCTTTGTTATGATCATTGTTTACTAATCCACTATTGTAATTATGCCACGTTCAAGTGAACTGGGGAACACGTTTTCCCCAGATGGACGGCCTTTGTTCCTCAGTTGGTTTGTGTTCATGTGCTTCCTATGTCGGAAAGTTGGGATTTTGATTTCATCAGATAAAAGCGTCTTTCGTCACTAAATAGCATTTAACATAGCTAACAATTTAAATTACTTGTTAACGTCTGAAAAGCTAAACTTTGGTTTGTTTGTTTTATAAAATATCACATACATTTCCTTGGTATCACATACATTTTGGGAAATTCTCTCACAAATGTATTACTCCAAGGACATGACAGCTCACAATAAACCTGTGAAAGTAGCAGTGTTTCACCCAAAAGCTCATATTTAAAGGGACAGGCCACCATTTTTCCATACTGAGATATGGTCTTACCTTAGCTTAGACGAGTTGATGCGTACCTGTGTGGTCTTTGTGCATGCCCTCAGTCACGCACAAAGACCAAAGACATTGTTAGCATTTAGCCTGTCCCAGCATATTCCTATGGGACCAAACGGGGGTGAAGTTCGAAGCCACCAAGCTCTTCCCTTTTTATTTGCTTAGAAAATCGACAAGTTTAACTATACTTGGATCGTGTAACTACTCATGTAACAGTATTTAAATACGGAAAACGTGGAAGAGCTTGGTGGCTTCTAACTTCACCACCGTTTGGTCCCATAGGAATATGCTGGGAGAGGCTAATGCTAACAACGTCTTTGGTCTTTGTGGGGGGGGCACGTACAAAGACCAGACAGGTACACATCAACTCGTCTAAGCTCCGTAAGAACATATCTCAGTATGTAAAAACGGCGGCCTGTTCCTTTATCGACAAATGAACAAATCAGCTGCTTTCCACGGAAGTCAGGAAGCTTGTTTTGACCCCAGTAGTTTTTCCCAGTAGTTTTCCCCAGTTGTGCGAGCGTTCATTTGCATTTTCCCAGTTCCCGAGGTCCACATGAACGCAGCATTAGATTATTTTTTTAGTAACAGTAATGTAACAGGATTACAATTGCAAAACTGGTCATTAGATTATAATTACTGTATCAAGTAATGGTTCAATTACTTTTTGTAATATTTTGAGCTCAAAATTTCATATTTTTTCATAAAATGTCTGAAAAGCAACATTTTCTGTTTTATTAACCACTGTGTTCCCGAATGATTTTAATATTAAGCCTGTGCAAGAGTCGAAGGAGCTGCTGTACATTTATTTCATGGTACGGTTTGTGTGTTAACCTGCAAACGTTATTCACTCATTTACAGCCAGAGCAATATTTCTTGTCGCAGAATTAGCACTTTCATAAAGTTCATTCCAAAACAGTACTAGTAACAAGTAATTAGTAATCAGATTGCTTTTGAAATAAATGAAGTAATCAAAGAAGTAACAAGATTACTTTTACAAAGAGTAACCAATAATCAGTAGTTGCATTACTTTTATGGAGTAATCCCAACAACACTGGTCATGATGAGATTTTTTTGGTTTTCATCATCATCCATCTTTATTTGATTTCATTTTTGCAAAAGTAAAACACAACATAGAAAGGGAAAAATAAAGAAAAAACATTGCTCAAAGGGAGTAGGCTGAAGCAGAAAGCTTATTTACGCCTACCCTACTAAGCCTACTAAGTTTTGACTTTCATGTTGCCCGTGCAAAACAGATCCGGCTACTTTTCAACATGTCCTATCTATTCATTGGTGAATGACTATATCAGATCTCGACAGCTCAGTGCAGATGCCGTGGAGCTGCTCTGCATCCTTCTGCCAAGAGTCACCAAGGAATTTATCGCGAATCTTGTGTCCAGCTGCTTTGTGCCGGCTCAGCAATAGTAATGGAAGAGTAAGAACGTGACAAGACGGAAAGGCGATACAGATCAAGGATGGATATTTCGTACTATTTTAAATACTACAGGGTAATGTTTCACCATATACGGTTACACACCATTGAGAGTATCCAGTGGCTCTCAAGAGGTAGGTTATCGAGCCAGTAAGTTTAATGTAATGTGCAATCATTAAAAAACCCAAAAGACACCCAAGAGTGCAGTTACAAAGGTGTCATTTTATGAGAGACAAATGTTAAGGGAACAACTGGAGTGAGAATATTGGTCACACAATACTATGAAGTGAGCCAAAAGACATTGCAAATGTGTGTTCCATGTACAGCATATATGAAATGATCTTGTAGTTTGCATGTCCTTGTTTGGTGAAATTTTTTCGATTAGTATCAGAGCCTGTAATGAAACAGATTTTGAGGTTACATCGGGACATTTGTAATCCAGATGTTTTGCAGCCTAACGTGAAGGACGCAGAACATGGTTATTATTGTATCATTACTACAACACGGAGCAAAATTAGACACCATTCAAAAGGCTGGCAGAGCAACTCCAAAAGCAACACGAGCACTAATGAGACAATGCGTGCCCCAAATGGACGCACTCCCACTGGCAGAGCTCCAGTGTGTACTTTGTATTCAGTCACTTGTTCCAATGACTTTTTAATAGCTGTTCTTTGGACTGTCATGGTTCAGGTTCTAACAGAAGGGAGGAAGGATTTACTGTACAAAAGGAAAGAAGAAATTTTAGCTTTTCAGAAACTGATGCTTTCAATCTTAAGTTTTATTTTTTTCAAGGGCAATCACAGTTAAATTACAAAGCACTCCTATTACATGGGTGTGCTCTGAAAACTCTGCAGAGAATCATGGCTTGGCAATATTTGAAGCTGTTTTTAAATCACCATGGGATGACATAATTGACTTCAACTCTCAGAGCTTGCACCGAAGTGGATCAACTGTATATTTTACCTTTTTGAAATCCAGTGTGCAGAGTTTGGCCTTCTCACCAAACTGCCATTTGCACTGAGTATCGGCATCGTACAGCTCTCCAGGAAGCTTCTCTGGATACTGATACTCCTCCACTGCTTTGGGCTCGTCAGATAGGCACAGAGCCTGAGCAGTACTGGGGAAAGAAAACTGAGAGTCAATTGCTAATAAAAAAATTTGCTTTGAAAACAATGTGGACTCATCGGATGCATGTGTAGAGAAGTGAGGATCGTGTCATTAAGGCGAGACACTGCAAGTGAAGCATACTGTATGAATTGGATTGCAGATTTTCTGTCATTTTATATTTTCTTACAAAAAATAAGGTATGTTATGTGTATAAAATTGCAAATCTAAATAATGGATGAAGTCAGGTTTAAATTTATAGTTTTATGTTGTTGATATATTAGTTACAACGATTTGCTCGTAGGGGATTTGGGATATTTTGTTTCGTTTTTAATAAATCTGTAAAAAAAAATCAAATATCACCATGTTTTTTTAGGTCCAAAACTCAATAAATCAGGCTAGGAATTGAATATTGAAACCTCTACGGAAACTGAGAACTGCCAAAGTGGAGTAAACAGATTTGACTGAGCTTTCTCGTTCAGACGTACTACCAAACTTGTTCGAACATACTGTAATGCCAACTCATTTGAACATAACACCAAACTCGTTATTGTTATTATGTTCAAACGAGTTGACAGTACGTTCGAATGAGTTTGGTAATAGAGTAGTAGTCAGAACGAGAAAGCACAGTCAAATCTCCACTTCAAAATATTGTTAAGTCCAAGACTGGAAAGTTTGATGACTGTAGATAGATAAAGATATTTTTGCAAAAATGTAAGAAAAATGCATTTTGAGAGTTCCAAGTTCCACATTTACGTGTAAATCTATGGAGAAAGGTTGAATCACCTTATTGTTAAGATTTGGCCATATATTTCCCCCAAGTGAAAGTTTATGTTACAAGATTATGATAGAGGATTGAAATGACCAAAATCTGAAAATTTAAAAAAATTGTCTTTAGCCTGTAGTCGTGTCTCCCGTTAGAAGAACTCTAGAAATAATCTTGCATATACAGTAATACTGCAATGCATATTTAATAGGCAAACACTTTGAAATTAGTGATTGTATAAAATAATTCTGTGACTGCAGTGTTAATTGTGTTTACCAGTAGTGACACAACAGTTGAACAGCTGTAATGTTAACTTTTTTTTTTATTTCTCTTTAGCAAATACAGTAAGGACATTACATACAGTGAAGACAAAACATGTATCAGATTCTCCCATTTCTCTATAGACAATTAAAAGGTTGCGTTCACGTGACATTACAACATTCTCAAGAGCCTATAGTTTGAAATTGAGGTAAAGGGCAACTGATTTTTTTTTTTTTCATGATGTGTGTGTATTGATCTAGCCTGGCCTTAGCCATCCGTAAATTCCGGTCAATTTTTATTTCCCTACATGTACGTCTGGGTCTGATCTCAGTGGGTGTGTTAACATCGGTTGAATTGAGTCGGACCATTCAGCGAGCGGGGGAGGCGGGTGTTGTAGGTTAAGTCATGCATATGCAGGAAATGATAATACGGATGGCTAAGGCCAGGCTAGTGATTGGGTAAAATCAGATCCAATCGTTTCAAACTTTAAAAGGAGTTGACCCTCCCACCTCAAAACGGAAATCAGTTGAGTAGGGCCAGACCCTCTGTACGAAATGAGTACGAGGGTATGGTAGGACCAGGCTAGTATTGATCTAATTTATAATCTTGATAGGTTGATAGGTGGAGGTGTGTGGAGAGGCTGAAAGCCCTAGTGGGCTTTCAGCCTCTTCCTGCACCTGTATTGTTGTATTTTCTTGTCACAGTTGATTCTCTTTTCCATTATGTGCAAAACAAATAAATAGACAAATTAAAAAAATGTGGTGACTATGGTAAAATGCAGATTTCTTGTCTTAGTTTATTACTATTTTCTCTGTAATTCCTGGCCCAAATCCACATGAAACAAACAGTCACAAAGTTCAATGTCTTCTCTGTCAGCACATAACTAGTAACCTGGCAAGAGCCAGATAGACATTGTGTAGCACTCGTAGTTGTGTTCTCCACAATATCAATCTGGGGCCGCTCCAAACGAATCCGTTCGGAGGAAGGAGGGACATTCCATAGTACTTTGAGTTGATTGGGCCAAGCGACATCTGGTGTCTGTCTGTGAAGGCTTTTTTGTTTTGTTTCAACCAATCAACTGAACATGACGTCATCAGCATGCACTCCAAGTTTCGCTCGTAGCTGTTTGTTAGATAGCGGCTCTGAGCTTTATATCATAATGTCGTCGAGTGGTTTTTGCGTTTTTTTGTAGCACGAGTTTGTGGGTTGAAGGCACCTTAACCCACACTACCTTATTTTCGAAACAAATGTTTGTTTTGCTCGGCACCTGCTGCTTTCGTCGCTCGGTCCCGCTGGTGGTCCTGGGTCCAATACTTTAGCGGGCTCGGGACAAGATGGATTCTCGTGTGTTTGTGAAATCACAAATACTGCGAGAATTCAGCTTGCAGGCAAGGTTACATAACTAGCACATAATAATTAGAAGGTTTTGTCATAAAGAATAAAGATGTCCAAAAGTGGCGACAATATATATATTTAAAAAAAAGACATGTGTGTGATGTTGGCCAGTAGAAAGGACTTTCAGCCATGAGAATAACATGGCAGGTTTGCGAATCAAATCACAATCAAATAACATTTCCCTCCCATAGAGTTGTATTGTACATGACTAAAACTAGCTTTATCCAATACATTTCCTAAAAATGTTGTTTTTCATGTTTGATCCCAATCTGTCCTAAATGTAAATTGTTGCACAACGTCTGTGATTATCAAGTGCAGGGCAATGGTCTATTGTATAGCTGTTTGGAGAGAGTCTATACACACAGCCATGGCAACTAAACAAGATGCCAAGACTTCCATTCAAATAAACTACTTAAATGTAATGGACACTTAATTATGTTACAAAAACGCTTGCCCATATCACTCATACTTTTTCACCAATTCTCCAATGTTAACTGATACCACTGGTTTCTATACAGATATGTTTTACAGCCTTAATGCAGCGGGCCAAGAAACTGCAACACAAAATATGGTTAAAGCATGGAAAGGCAACTGTTGGGTTGGTTCGTTGTGAAAGGCCCTGATTGCTTTAGCAGAGGCTGTGTGTGTGCAATAGTGCTTTGTTTTATCGCCTTTATGTCTCTGTAGAACAATGGCGGTTCTGCATAAGCACTTATTTTGGTCGTAAACCCTCTCCTCAGTATATAACATTATCCAGATAATAACGCAAGTGAAGTGTTAAGTCTGATCATCCATAAAATCGTATGTCGCTAGTGGCGGAGTGTCTCATAGCAAATAAAGTCCTGGGTTCAATTTCCAGGCCTGTGTGGAGTCGTTCTTCCCCTTAGCGACATTCAGTGTTCTCTGGGTGCTCCCATTGCCACTACCAAGATGAAAATGAGATTCTGAATATAGGACGATGTAAATAAAACATTTAGGATATCAAAAATCACCCACACAAGAGTATTTAGTTTTCTTGGCTGAAATATCTCTACTGCATTACCCTAAATACATTTGGCTAAACTGTTGAAAGGGACTTTGGTGGAGCTGCAGATTTACGGCCAGCAGGCGCAGCGTGTTTAAGTTGCCAGCTCTGGCTCTTCTTGGCCATCAAAAAGCATGACTAATGGCTCCCAAACCTTTGTGCTATACACACACACTATAGCACCTTTGTTTATTCATTTATTTATCCACCGAAGCGAAAATGTTACATTCACTGCACTCTTGAGTAGAAGAAGTACAGTACAGTAGATATATTTGGAAATGCTTGTTTTCGTTCGTTCTTTTTGTCTTGTTCCTACTATTTATAAACATCACTAATCAAATTTCACTGGGAACACAGGAAACAAAGTCAGCTTGTACACAACCTTTAATACGTCTGTGTAGGTTCTCAGTCGTACAGGAGTTGTCCATCGTAGGCAAAGATTCTTCAGTCTTCATCTGTACTGTAGTTGAAGTGTTGGACGTTTCGATCTTAGTCCAAAGAAGAATAAAGACTTAAACACATTTGTGGGTCTCTTAAGAGCAAACCAGAAGGAGGAGTTAACCTCTAAGTCCCTCCTCTCTTGGTACAAAAAGGTGTCAACAACCTTAGAACTTAGCCCAGGGTGAGACAATACAGAGGTAACAAGCCCTATTAAGTATGGATATGAATAAGATGTTTTCCAACCTTTAGTACCAAGAGAGGAGGGACTTAGAGGTTAACTCCTCCATCTGGTTTGCTCTTAAGAGACCCACAAACATGCTTAAGTCTTTATTCGCTGAGGACGATCTTTGGACTAAGATCGAAACGTCAGACACTCCAACTACAGAGTACAGATGAAGACTGAAGAATCTTTGCCTATGACAACCTTTAATAGTTTAGCATCATATTTTTTTTTTTTTTAGCTAACAGGCATTTTTGCAACATGTGATGCTTTTCCGTAATCATACATAGCAATCTAGAAGACTTGGAATCAGCTTAGTATCTGTGTGTTCAGCTGATTGTAATTAGACAAAAACACATCATTTAGGATCTTTTATAGCACATTGACTGGAGAGAGAGTTTATTGGATCTGAGATTCCCCTCGAGAGGCCCCAGGGGGTGATGGGAGTTTTAATATAAAGCTGACAGGCCTAACAAGGATGAGGTCACTACAGCTCCAATATCTCAGTCAGGAAATGCAGTGTCTGTCTGCAGCACTTTGAGAAGGGAGACCTGACAGTTAGCTGGTAAATTTAGTGGCGGGCACCGGCTTTGACCTATCTAGTTTCAAGCGCACACACATTCACAGACAGAAAGGCCAGACGCTCTGAATGTAGATCAACACTTTCACATTTAGTCCCATATTTTCTGAGGCTTGATCCGTTAATCAGTGACACATGTCCGGTATAAACACACATGCATCATATAAGCGCTCTGCATTTGGAGAAAAAAAAATCTGATTCAATATGATATATTACTCCATTTCAGGGCTGTAAAACACTCTCAAACTTGCACAAGGGTCTATATCACTCATAGATGTCATATGGGTACAATGAAAAGCTGATCTGAAGGTTGTCCCAAGTCATTTTTCACATCAGATATCAAACTGAAATGGTCATGTATTTCCTGTTAACCAGAATAAACTCAAAAACTTAAACTTAACCATTTCAGCCAAAGTAGTTCCTGCCCAGCCTTTATGAATGGGTTGCGTTCATGCAACATGGCAGTAACTATGGTAGTTGTCAAAATGCAGATTTCTAGTCTTTGTTTATTGCTAATTTCTCCGTAATTCCTGTCACAAAGCTCAGTGTCTTCTCTGTTAGCACAGATGAACTAAGGTCTAATTATTTTGGTGTCCAAAAGTGGTGAGAATACTGAAAAACATGTGTGATGTTGGACTTTCAGCCATGAGAATAATATGGCAGGTTTGTGAATGCAATCTCTATCAAAGAACGATCAGGGAAAACATTTGTCAATTTTCTTTTTGGAAATTTCTTTCGAAAATTGTTTCTCTCCCATAGAGTTGTATTGGCACCTGCTCCAATTGAATAATAATAATTCTGTAACGTGAACACAACCTATTATGAAATCCTTTGTTGACCATCATTTCTCCGTATTTGGTAGACATTGAAAGATTTTGCTTTCCAAATTGTTATTACACTCACCAACAACAACAACAACAACAACAACAACAACAACAACAACAACAACAACAACAAATACGCATTGATTTTAATATCAATTTTCTGGACACTCAAAAACAGCTTCACATTGCATTATTCATCCACTCCATACTTTGTGGTGGTACAGCTGCCTAGGGGTAGACTGACTGAAGTGGGGCTGCCAGCTCCTCCAACCACCAACCACTCACTCTTTCATCACATCCATACAACGGCATACACAACCCGCTCTGTCATCTGCACCACTGTTGCCCCACTTTGCATGTTTCTTAGCATTTCGTGTGGCAGCAAAGTCTGCAGCCTAATATCTTCCATCCGCTAACAGGTGCCATGATGAAGAGATTCTTCCATGTTACGCACTGCACCTGTCTGTGGTCATAGTATTATGACAGATAGTGTATACAGCTGTCCTGGAAAGCCTGCCTGCATTCTAGATGGTCTTTGAGGTTTTTAGGCTTTCCCATGACAGGGGGTGTCTACTTTTACTTACATAAAACTGTATTTGTATTGTATTTGTGAAAATAATTGGCTTTAAGTCTTACTTGAGGAATCGGCTGAGGTACTGGCGGCTGCATGCAGACCAGGAGAAGATCCCATTGTGACCGGCTAATGTAGGTGACATGATGTTCCCCTCAGACTTCTTACAAACGTTTCCTTCACCATCATGGACCATCCCAAAACTATGAAATGAGAAAGAAAAAAAAAAAATCATGTAGAAGGCCATATAAACCATATATAAATAATTGCTATAGTCTTACTTGTGTCCAGACTCATGAGCAATGGTGAACGCTAGGCCCAAACCAGTGTCTTCATTGACAGTGCAGCTTCGATATTTGCTGCACATGCCACTTATTGGAGCAAAACCTATAAACAATGACACTGAAATGAATACACTTTTTTGCAGTTCAGCGAGAGAAAGATTAAGAAAGATTAACCAGCCGCAAAGGTCTAAAGACATTGAGCTCTATTGGGAGATGATTTTGCAGTAGTATCACAAAGATAGTGCATGCATGGACTACAACTGTGGGTAAACTTTCATGTTCTATCTATACTGTCTTCTTTCTTCCCTCATATAGACCCACAGCATTCTGGCAATGAATCAAAACCCCGGTAAACCCCAGAGGGCCTCCTTTAAGGTTTTTGTTTGAGTGTCTCAGTGAGAATTGAGCCATGTGTTGCTGTTTCACGGCTCTAACTCATTGGCTGCAGACATATGTTCTCATGTACATAACTAATGCAGACAGTGGTGTTAAACATGGCCAGGCAGATTAACTGTGAGAACAATTATTTGTTTTCACTTTTAAGAAGAAATCATCACTGCCATACCCTGCACTTTTGGTAAATGGGAAAAAAAAACAATGCAGAAAGGGTCGGCTTGAGTTGCGTAAACAAAGTGTGTTATATGGCCTGGTGGAGCTCGTGGTCATTCACCTCTAAGTAGCCTAAAGAACTAGCTCAAACACAGCCTTTGAACTCAGCTTTCATAGCCATGATTAGGGCTAATACTAGACCCTACACTTTGAAGTCACGACTTGAGTCAAGTCTTTGAGAGCAGTGCATGTACTTGTATACTCACTACGGACTTGTTGTCTTTTTTTCTCACAGTGGCATCATGTCCGCATAGTCATTACCACAAACAAACTGCTGCTGGTTTGTTAGTTTATGTGTGAATTTAAATCCCTTTGTGAAACGAAAAGCTCCACGTTCCTTATGTGCACCAGATGCTTTCCTCAGTGTAGCTTTGTTGTGCTAAAGAGCAAACACTATTTTAAACCAAGAATAAAACCTATCCGGATTCATACATCAATCCTGAATTGTCATTGGTAAGTTGGTTCTGAAATGCTGTTGTACCATAAGGTGTATTCTCTTTAAAAAAAAAAAATCTGAAACTTGAGTACTCAGAGATGTCAAAACAACAGATTTGCTGGACATCTGGTTTGGGTGATGTGAACCTGTCTGTGTCAGAGAGTGGGACAGATGGCAGAGGCACCTTCCCAAAGGCACGCATGAGAGTCACATGGGAGAAAAGACATGCAAAAGTTTTAGCTTTCATTATACCACGTTATGAATTACCATCTTTAGTCGTGCTAAACGTGTAATCTAAGGTGAATAATCTAATCCAAATGTGATACCCAGTGTGTCACAAGGCTCGTTCTTCCATGAGCAGATGTCCAGCCCGGTCAAGAGGATGGCATGGTCATGTCTGCGCCCTCCGCGGCCTCCCAGCGCTGACTGCCAGTGACAGAAGCTGTTGAGTGTGTGGTCTGCGTGGTGGTTGATCATTAAACCATCCTGGTGGGTGCGGAAAACATTAAGATGGTTAACTAAAAGGCCAGTGCCAGGGTAAAATATGGTTTTATTCTTTATACATTCATCCAATGCAGAAAAAACAACAAGTATTTGAGTAGATGATCCGAGGATATATACTTTTTACTTCACCACCCTGAAAGCACTTGAAGCTCGCAAGCACAGCAGAATCTTCATGACAGAGTAAAGTCAAGGCCTCTATTGCTCAATAATAAACAATAAGAAAGAAAGAAGAAGGAAAGAAAGAAGGAGGAAAGAAAGAAAGAAGGAAAGAAAGAAAGAAAGAAAGAAGAAGGGAAGAAGAAGGAACGTAGGCAAAAATTCTTCAGTCTTCATCTGTACTCTGTAGTTAAAGAGTACAGATGAAGACTGAAGAATTTTTGCCTACGATGGACAACTCCTGTACGACTGAGAACCTTCACAAAAGAAGGAAGAAGAAAGAAGAAGAAAGAAGAAGAAGAAAGACGAAGAAGGAGAAGAAGAAGAAGGAGAAGAAGAAGAAAGAAGAAGACAAAGACGAAGAAAAAGAAGGAGAAGAAGAAGACGAAGAAGAAGACGAAGAAGAAGAAGTCTTTATGCATCGTAACCTAAATCCAATTTCTTGGTGTTAGTCTTTTTTGCATTCTGTGCAGCACTTTGTTTGGTAAAATGGGCTTACAAATAAACAAATAAAAGTGGATTTGATTTTACCTGTTCTTCATCCAGAAGCACAAGGCCCACTATAACTATGTTGATGTTTCCTCCAATAGTTCCATCTTTAAACAGGCTGGAAACCTGAAGAAAGAGAAACGGAGATCGTTAAAAACATGTATTGCATTTGACAACAATGACATCAATATTACAATCCCATCTGTGCAATCTTTCAGCAGAACTTGACCCCTTTGTGATCTGGCAACCCCGGCCCCTGTTTCTAATTGTGCAGCGGCTATCTGTGCATCAATCAAAACAGCTGGAGCTTTGAAAATGGACCCTTGTCTTTCTCCGAGCGCCTCGTGAATTCCTCAGATGACACTTGCTAAGCCCCACTTTTCTCCGAGAACACCTTCACTCATTCCTTATGCTCCTCCGCACTGCTGACTCACACGTTGACAAGCGGCTGGACCTCTTAGCAAAAGCAAGTGCACGTAATGGTCATCTCCTAGTGGTAATCAATTAGTTTGGATTTAAAAAAAAAATCTGATTTCTGGAGGACAGCACCATAACAAACATCCTTGTTTTCCCTTCCATGAAACCTCAACCATCAACCCTTATGCGTGCAGCTTAATATACATGCATATTCTTTACACTCGGCTCTAAAGAAAACAACCTGGGTAACATTGTAAAGGTGTAACTCTAGCGTATATTAAATTATCCTGGCCATGCGTGTTTTGGGAAATCCAACACTGTGTTTATGAGACTTTCTTGTCTGGCTGCTTTAACATACCTGTAGTGTAAATCATGTTTTCAAAAGCAGACCAATTAGTTTTGGATTTGTCAGTCAATCATAACAGAAAGTGTGTGAAAGGACCCACATGCAGTCAGAGGTGAAGAAGTACTTGCACTACAACAGAAAATACATACATTCACTTTTAAAGTCCACTACTTCTGCTAAGTGGTCGTGCTTGAATCAACTATGACTGATGGTTTTCATAAAATCTCCACTATTACAACTGTACCACTACACAGCCGTATTTGCTAGTGCTGTCCCAACTACTGCAAACAGCGATGGTCTCCTACTATTTTAGAGTCTTTTAGAAATCAAGTACATTTACTTAGATCATCTTTCTAATGCCAGTGAACATTGGGAACAGCCAATAACTTGACTGGGTCTTTAGGTACTTCCCCACACTGCTGACAACTCATGTTAAAGGCCGCAGTTGACCTTAAGAATGTGGTCATAATGATCTCATCAACATCAAGTTAGGATGACTGAATGGTGTCAAAATGTTAAAGCAACAAGATGTAATAGATTCACATGTGAACTTCAAATCAATTACTGCCCATTTGACACCTCCGGCGAAAACTGTATTAAGCCCCGTGAGTAGTACAATCACATGTGTAACTGTTACCATGTTGAGCACGGTGAGAACATATGTGGTGATGTTGTCATGGCCATGGTTGTCCATCATCTTCCTGTCAACCACCACCAGTGTCTCTACGTTCAGCTTCTGAGTGGTCTGTTGCTTCATAAGCACCGCCCTTCTGGTCCTGGTGATGTATCTGTATTCATCTGGCAGCACCAACAAGTCTTCCTTTGGAGGTTTGGGCATGACTACAATAAGAAGCAAGGCAAAGAAAAAAAAGGAAACATTAATATGATGATATTTAATTCAATGGGCTGTACGGTAGCATGAAATGAAGTATACACCTCAGTTAACATTTACCACCACACAATTATTCATGTTACTGTTAAAGGAACTGGGGTGAAGTTAGAATTTTCTAAGCTGATAAAAACTGGCACTATATTGTAAGGCGTAATAACACCCCAGGAGCACTTCGATGTCTGCGCAGTAATACATTCACTCCTAGTGTGAGAGTGGATGTATTACTCCGCCTTACAATATAGTGCCACTTTTTATCAGCTTTGAAAATTGACAGGTTTGATTTTGTGTAACTATACTTGGATCATATAACTACTCACACAAACATATTTAAATAGGGAAAACGTGGAAGAGCTTGGTGGCTTCTAACTTCACCCCAGTTTTTCCCCAAAGGAATACGGTAGCAGAGGCTAATGCTAACAACATCTTCAGTCTATTACGGAACTGAGGCCACAAGCAAAGACCAAGCCAGGTAACAACTCGTCTAAGCTCAGGTAAGAACAGATCTCAGTATGGAAAATAGTGGCCTATTCCTTTAAAAGAAAAGAAAAGTGAGTGTTGTCATTTGTATGTGGAGGCGGTGGAGGTGTTGCTGCTGAATGTAACTATTAAAGTAACTTGTAATCTAACTTTTGAAATCAAGTAATCGGTAAAGTAACTAAGTTACTTTTTAAAGGAGTAATCACAAATTACTGTAGCAAAACGGGTTTCCTTCGTAGGCAAAAATTCTTCAGTCTTCATCTGTACTCTGTAGTTGAACTGAAGGACGTTTCGATCTTACTCCAAAGATCGTCATCAGCTCCTGAAGGTCGCACAAATCGATTGGCAATAACAACCTCAGAGCGAAACAGACTCGTTGTCATGCAAATGAGCCTGTACTCCTGGGAGCAGCAGGGCCATAGGCAGTATCAACGACCTAGAGAGTAGCTCAGGGAGACAATGGACCCTCGTTAAGTACTTTACCTTTAGCACTAAGAGAGGAGGGGCCTAGAGACTCCTCCTGCTGGTTCACTGCCTTTATAAACCCACAGCGTGCTCCAGACCTTCAGTAGCTGATGACGATCTTTGGAGTAAGATCGAAACGTCCTACACTTCAACTACAGAGTACAGATGAAGACTGAAGAATTTTTGCCTACGATGGACAACTCCTGTACGACTGAGAACCTACACAAAAGCAAAACGGGTTGTATGTAGGGCTGCTATTTTGGGGAAATCATTAACTGTGGTTCGTTATTTAAATTATATTATGTTTTATACATGTCATTTGTGTTTTAAGGATATATTAAACACATCAGTCCAGGAGCATTTCTGTTGAGAGCCTTGTTTCCAGACGTTTAACCCTGTGGTATTATGTTTTAACAAAGTAAGACCCTGTACAGCAGGGGCTCCCAAAGTGAGGGTCGGGAGGTCCTGACCTCGGGGTCTTTAGATTAATTCAATACAAATGAAAAATAACACGTTTAGTTTAGGACAGCATGCATTTGTGAATTGAGGTCAAATAACAAAATAAACACACAATAATACATATTATTTTTAATGTTTTTCTGCTTGAAATGATTAGAAGAGGCAGTTACTTTTTATATTGGGGGTCACGAATCCTTCACGTTAATTGTTGGAGGTCACAGGAATTTTTGACAACCCCTGCTATACAGGATATTTTATTGTTTGGAAAGGATATTGTACGGCCAAAATAACTGCAGTCATATTTTCCAGTTGCAACTGTTCAAATTGTAATTTCACCTTAATGGCATTCAGCCCTCGTTGTTATATTATACATTATCTTTGTTGACAATCTATTTCAGCAACTATGAAGCTTCAGGATAAACTGACAGACGGGGAGTATTTTATACCATTGCTCTACTTTCACTTTCCTCTGACATCAGGTCAACAGGTCGCAGCTCAGCCGTAAATCCTGTAAACATCTTTGCCTCATGTCTGAAGCTGAACTTTTACTTCTCGCTGGAAACCGTAAAACCTTCAAAGTTTGCTTATGTAGGCAGAAAGCAGGTGAGCGCCCAAACGTGTGTCTCTCTGCCTGAAACGCAGCACAGGTGTTCTCTGAAGTCACCCCACGGGAATGTAAACAACACCGTGTTTTCTCATGGGACACACAGCTGGGGTTCTGCAGGGTAACGTCCGTGGACCCTTCGCAGTCTGCGCTCCCTTTGAAATGACCCGCTTTTGCGCAGGCCCGTGTTAACTGATCTGGAGATAGCGTCTTTAAGCAAACATTAGTCAGAGCAAGTGAATGAGTGAGTTTATACAACATTTCCCTTAACCTGAAGTCACTAATGAAACCCTAGTGTAAAGTGATATTGTTCAGAGCCGCCACGTTGCCTTGTGAGAACAAAAACATTTCTGAAAAAGCCATCAAAGGATTATATCACAGTGTGTTACAGATATAAAAGCCACACAATCATGCTTTTAGTTGATAAATGTTTGTGCTCTGTGTAACAACAAAGTGCATTGCCTTATACAGGGAAATGCATTCATTACTGTGAGTCCTCGCAGGCCTCCCCTGATAACGTGTAGACAATAGACATAAGACGCATGCTGCCTAGTGTATAGTAAGTGATTTATTGTTTTCCAAAGCTAAAAGACCCGACATGTGAAATATGAGCAGGAGATGATTTAAAGGTGAAGATTAATCATTTGCAGAATAACTAAAGCATGATGATAATGCAACGCACCGAACATAGATGGCAGCAGTTGAAATAATACTCTAAAACAATGTGGTTGCAATTCCAAGAAAGGTGTCGTAAAATATATTGTCAGAGATTCTGGCTTGCGAGTTCACACTTTTTCTGAAGTAGGTACACTGTAACCGTTTTTTTCCCATTTTCAAACCGAGAAATGAGAAGGTTAAACTGAAGAGAGGCAAAAACGAGATCTCCAACCCATTCGTAGCACTCACAAACGCGACCACAGAATGATTTTAGCTTACTACTGGTCCTTGCAGCTGCATAGTTGATGGATGGCTCTAATACAACAGATCTGACACTGCAGATAGTAACAGACGAAAAAATCATTGGAAGTTTGCCCTTACATACATTTCTTCCGTCTCCCGCAGAAGTGTTGCCTCCTTCCGTGCCTGTGGTTGCGGCTGTGCTGGTGCCTTCTGTGTTGCTGGTCTTCATGTCCGGTCGTTGTCTTGTTTTCGCGGACTGGATGGAGCGATCTTTTCCGCAGACTGTGGTACTTGGGCCTCGTCTCTGTCGGGGACTCCCTGTAGCTCTTGTAGAGGATGTGCGGCTGGTGACCGGGCGGGGCTGTGAAGTTCTCCCCCTGCGCCAGGCTGTGAGATACAGGTCTCAGGAAGTAGTCGGCATCCTTGGTTCGGATCAAACCTGACTGAAGGAAATGAGAGACAATAACTTCATGTCAATACATGTTCATTGGTTATGCTATGGTGGTACTTTCTCTATAGTCATTTAGTGTTTAATTCATTCACGTTTTGTCTTCATTTGGATTTGAAATATGAATAGGGTAGGAAATTATAAGAATTGTTCTTCATCCTACTCCTATTCTTCTTCACATGTAACATATTATTACTATTATTGTATTTGATAAATAGTAGCTTTATGTCACTGCATTACCATGAAAAGAGAATGACTAAATTAAACTAAAATAGTGCTCTCTTCCAATTTGAGACCTAGTTTTGGGCTCCTGTGACAGACCTGGTTTAGTCATGGTGGTACTACGGTGGTATATTTTCCTATAAAAACACATTATTTGTATTGCACTGTTACTATGCCTTTAAAACTGCAATGTGTAAATCCTATTCCATATACTGTAAGTTTTTAAAGGGTAACTGTGGATATTTAAAAACCCCAGTCCACTGTGACCTATTTCATCTTGTCTGTGTCACTACAGACTTTTTATGTCTTTACCAGTAACCAGAGGAGAGCAATGTTGAATAGCAGTTGTGTCATTTCTCATTGTAGTGCAACTGGTGCTTTAGAGACCAAACCTAACCACAGACAGACATGTAAAACCTAGTCAACCATATAATAAGCATAGAATACAACAGGAAACATGCCGTAGCCCCAGTACGCATTAAGAAGATTACAATATTTTCCACCTTGTAAAAAAAACAAAACAAAAACAAGAACAATGTGGAAAGAATTCCTTTAGTCATAATGGAGATGTACTGCAACGTCAGCGCTATTTGTCTGCGAGAGTAAAATACCAGCCTCCTGTGATTATTGCCTGCTCCTCATCCCTCCAGTTCAGTAGCTACAGATGTTTTGCTACATCCGAAAAAAGTACAAATCCGAGCAAATGCAGGGGCACACACATCCATAAGCAACAACTGTGTCATCAGTCATTTTTATTTTCAGCCAAAAAGACAAATAAATAACAATTGTCAGGAAAGTCTGAGTCAGCCAAAACAGTTGGTAACAATGGCTTGTGACAGCATGTGCGTGCTTCAGTAATTCACATGGCACCAGACCACAAGCAATTGTAATCATTTAGCTGCATGTCACAACGGAGCCTCTGACCTGAAACATATGGTAATGCATTAAAGTTCTATTTGGAACGGTTTATGTTAGGACACTGGCAATTTCCCATCCAATACAAGAGCTGAACTGTTCTTTTTGAATGCTTGAAGCCTGAATATGAAATGGTGATCAATCAAAACCAAATACACAAAACAAACCCAAAATTACTGTTTTCAAAGTAGCATTTTTCAATCAAAATGTAATTTATGATTACATCATATATTAGAGCATAGAAGTGTGTTTGTTAATATAGGAAAACATTAGCTGAGACAACATAGCCTGGCAAGTCCAGAATGATAACCTTCTGTATTTTTCTACACAGGGATATCAGTCTTGCCTTCGTTTGCGCCTGAGCCAAACTCATATTTGTTCATTTGCAGTTAGTGAGCTGCGCCCCTCGTGGGACGCAGAGGTAACAACCCATGGATGACGCATGGAGCCAAGTTTGTTTTAATTCCAATTAGCTGTAAATTCAGTGAAATTACCAAAAATAGTTTGACAGGTGAGTTTCGTGACTCTGTTTGAACAAAAATCAACGCAGAGCCGCTAATAGCACTGCATAACATCAACACACGTACACACCCTTCCCTGATTGGTTTGCACCACCCTAGAAACTTAGTTGATGCAACAATGACCAGACTCAATTCCTGAACCGTGAGTCTGGATTTTTCCAGGCAAAATACTGCATGTTTTTTTCTTTTCCTACAGATGTATAATCTGGAACATTGTCCTGTCTCCATGAGGTCCAGAGACAAGTTGATTAGTTTCTGTTAGGTGAACCTCTTCTTGCATCAACATTTTAAACCTTATGTAAATGATTTACTAAATAATCTACCAATTGCTACCAATCTACCACTCAGCATAAATCTGATGGCCAACAAAAATTGGTTAGAGTTTGAGGCATGGGCTTTGGCGCTTTGTGCTAACAGCACACGATGATGACGATCTGGTTTGTCATCAACAACTTTAGCTTATAAGGAAAAGCTAAAATAAAGGCCAAGGACAAAATAAAGTTTTGTTCACAAACTGTAAATAAAACTACAATTATTAAGTACCAGTAAAACGTGTAGTTTCCATGGCAGGGTAAAGTAGAATCAGACCTTTTTTAAGCAGTGTGTTCATGCACATTGCTACAAACATCATGCAGCCAGTGAAGCCTGTTCCAGTCCCACAAAAACACTTTCATCCCATGTCAAACATGCTCATATCTGTGACTGCATTTTTAATCTGACAACCTTCATCCGCTCTCAGCTCCCCGTGTCTTTCCTGTCATCACTACATGCATATGCTACATTCTACACTTTCCAAAAGTAGACCCGTTTTTTTTTCCTTCCTTCCTTGGGGCCTGTGGTGAAATCTTCAGTTGACTTCTTGTCATCACACTGAAACCAAAGGCACTCAGTGGCTTAATGAGCTGTAATTTTAAAACTGATAAGAGGAAGGTCAGCCAAGGTACTATGGCTCTTTATTGATAGCTGGATCTTTGGGGTCCATTCATTTCATTTTTCTATTCATTAATCTTAAGAAGTCAGAATTACAGCTCTAATCATGAGAATTCAATGAGAAGTGTTAGATCAGGGGTCTCCAACCTTTTTTACCCCGTGAGCTACTTTAATGTAACAAAAATGGTAGAGAGCTATTGACGCTTCGAAGACACACGAGTAACTATGGGAGTTCACCTGTAGCCAAGATGATAACTCAACACAGTATATGAACTGTAGTTTCCACTTTATACTTAACTATTTAGCTCTAAATGTTAGAAGAGTGGGTTCAACATGTTCAGAACAAGAAGATGAGGGACTTGTATAAATGTAAAAAGTCTTTGGCGAGCTACTTGGAAAGGGCATGGCGAGCTACTGGTTGGAGATCCCTGTGTTAGATTAAAGTCCAAAGCAGGACTAGTTTTTCTCCTTTGTCATGTGAGTTAGTGCTTCAACTAAAGAAAACTGATACCAAACAACTCTTAGTGCAAACCGCTTCTAGTCATCCGATGTTAGGCCCTGTCCCAATTCAAACCCTAGCCCTAGATTTGAGCCCTTCCCCTAGATTTTGCTCAGACACGTGAGAGGGTAGGGTGTCCCAATACTTTAGGGAGCAAGGGGAAGTGACTATCCCTCCCTAAAAAAGCCCCTCGGCAGCAAGTCAGCTCTGGACCAGACTTGCGGCCAAGGGAGTACATTTACTGGACTGGATTGAAATCAGACACCTCGATGTTGCGTGTGACGTCAGGAACATGTTCGCTAAGCTAATTTGCATACTAGTGGTGTCCCATTTCTTAGAGGAAAATCTTGACTTGCACTTCCCTCATTGAGGGAACTTTACTTTGGAGGGAACTCGTAGCAAGTGTTCTCAGAGCAAGTGAGAGAAATGGGACTGGGCCTTATACTGTTTGGCTCGTTCGGTGTATCTATGTGAAATTGCATGGAAGGGGTTATTTGGTAATGAACATCATTATTATTGAATCTTGCTACAGCATAAATTGTTACCAAGATTAGAGTTTTCCAGTTTATCACACTTCATATTTTGTGTGCATTACTTCATCTACTCGATATGGAAGACAACATGTAGCAGATTAGGTCACTGTGAAGCCTTTTGTAAATATCCAGAGTCATCAGATTACACAGTGCTGCGGACGAGGTGCAAATAGCAGTCATAAAATGCTGAAACACTACTTGGGAGGGCGCAAACAGCTGGACCCTCTGGAGTCAGACACATTCAGGCAAGCAGGAACAGGAATGAGAGGGCGCAGGCGGGAAACTACACAAAACGGAACTGCGGAGGAAGCTCTAAATGTATTACAAGGTGCACCTGACTGCGGTCAAAGAACTATTCAATTTTTTTTTTTAGATATCATACTACCACAGTCTATTTTTAGATGCAGGCACACATTCGTTAAAGGGGTGGATTTACTTTAAACTATCACGACAACACTTCTTTACTGGTTCCATATTAACTGCATAAGGATCAGTTTCCTTAGATTCACTGTGCAAGACGCAGATTGTGAATTCAAAACAGGATTACACATTTATTGGAAAGAGGTCAAAAACAAAGAAAGAATGCAAAGCTACCAGCCCAGTAAAGTGAATGATGTTAACAAACTCGTAAAATACTGAAAACGTTTTGGAAAATGATTACAGTTCTGTGCCAAGACCACACTGCCTGTATCAAATCTGTTTCACATCAAGTGATGGTGTCTCTTATATTGTTGGAAATCCCAAAGGCGGGGAGTGTGCCTTATTCTATTATTACTACTGCTACTAGTCCTGAGGCTACACACACCCACCTCTTTACAAACGCATGAACTCTGAGTGATTTGTAGCAGGACGAGAAGCATTTTTCTTTGGTGCAAAGGCAAGGTGTAAGAAGTCCTAGATACATATGAATGATACATACTGTAGGTGCGAGCAAGTAAATAACTAAGCTTATGGCTTCAAGTGTTTTACAAGTTTACATAAGACTATTTAACACATGAAACGACTGGGTTCAGAGTTTTTATTCTGAAAGCATTTAGCAGCAACAGACTATCATTTGATTATTCCTGCCACATGAGCTCACAACTATTGTATGTATGAGCCAGTCCAAAGCACAGATAAGTAGAAAGAATTACACAAGACAGGGCATCTGGCATATTTTATTCAACTCAGTGAATAAATAAATGAATGCAAACAATGTGCAACAGAGTTTGCATTGCTGCAGCAAAGTGCAATACCCACAGGTTTATGTCGGGGTCAAAACAGGACAAGCAGCTGCTCTTTAATTTGATAAATACTGCAGGACTGTCACTATTAGAAGGGTATCTTTACCTTTGGAGGCAGGTGGTGGTTGCACAAGCCAACTATTGATTTTGGAATCTCTGGTCAATATTTGCCCATCACCTGCCAAATAGGAAAATATCCAAAGTGCAAGGTCACCAATGACCAACAGCTATCACCCACTTGGCCACATGGAGTTAGAGACTAACGTCTTTGACCAACTAGATACTAGATATGTTATTGTTGTTTATTATAAAATGATGCACAGGGCTAGTGTTTTACCCAAACTGTCCTTTTAGCTAAAGCCAGCTGCTCAATACATCCGTAATTCAGTGATTCTCAGATCTGAGCCACTGCCTTAATTCACTTCTGAACAAAGTCTGATTCCTATTGATGCACTGACCCAAGTCAATTCATGTCTTTCACTCGTGAGAACCACATTTATAGCAACTGCAACCCTAGACCTTTTGGCTGAATCTTTTATTGAGAGCTGTGCTGAAATGCTGACATTCTCTGGAAAAAAAAGAGGCATCCCTGGAGGGTTGCCATTTTGTGACTGAAGTCAAAGAGGCAATTCCCAGACAAGACTGTGCACATTGAGCATGCACTATAAACAAGCATTGTACCCATGGCAGAACAATATTCATCAGCCTTTGCTGCGTGAAGCAAGGATGCACTTTCTGCACAGTTTCTTTAACAAATGAATTGATCACTTCATCAAACCTTTATGTGTTACTTGTTCACCATTGACTTGATGCCACTTGATGATACATTATTAACAAGTAATTTTCCCTGTAAAATCATAAAAAGTTGGATTATAAACTAAAGACTTAATCATTTAGGGAACAGTCACTTAGATAGTTTATTTTCTATTTCTGGTTTTTAAATGATCTTTACTAGAGCAACTCATCTTTGAACATAGCCTACAGCTTGGTGCTACAAAATTTTAATATTATTACATGATATTATAATAATACAATAGTCTAAGAAAAAAGTTTGTTGTTTAAGGTAATTATTTGTCACTAAACATGATTAAATTAGCCCTATGGCCCTGACACAGCGCCCCCTGCTGTCACAGTTAACATCAAACATAGGATTAGATACAAGATAAAAAACAGCTTTCAATATCAGCCAAAAATATCGGAGGCACTTATGGACATCGGCCAAAAACAACCCCAAAACATCGGCCTTAAAAAAAAAAACATATCGGTCGGTCTCTAAAATATACACAACTTATGTTCCAAAAAATCAAACAAAACCATAACAGCTAAGTAACTATGTGTATTATAGAATGACAAAGATGAAATATGATGTTCACAATTTTAGGCCTAATGTCCAACCTTGAGAATGACACAAATCGGTTCAGGGGCCCTGACACAACAAAGCGTTCTCCACGGTAACGCGGGACAGTAAACACCACACCAGAGGATAACGGACAGTTTTATCCACTTAGCTTAGTGGGCAGAAACTGATGAAAATATCTATCTAAATGTTCAGTATAGACCAGAGCAACGAAAAGGTTAACGCCCCCTTTTCTCTCACCGAAAAGGGGGCGTTAACCTTTTCGTTGCTCTGGTCTATTGCATTGCTAAACCTTGCTTTAGGTGAGCACCACTTTCACGTGCACAGAAAGTTTTTGACATTTACACGCCATTTTTTAGTTGCCAGAAGACTTTCTGTATTGCACTGTGTTAGATATGTAAACTAATCACAGTTAGGATTTTAGGCACAATACTTGGTAACCTAGCTATTTCTATGCTTTAAGATGTGGCTGTATTTTGTGTGGCATGCCTTGTAGTTGTAGTAATCCCTGTTGCCTCTCTCTAACAGTAAAAAAAAGTGAGGAAGGTCGGATAACTGAGCTTTAGTAGCTTTGAAAGTTCAGTCCAAGCTGATTTTAACAGTATTTAGTATGTTTGGACAGAGTAGCTACATCCAAAATGGCGGTGGGTGGTGTCTGTGTCATGGGACTTAACAAGACCTATAGTCCACTGAGACTCCTTATAACTCCTGCATAATCTGCAGAATAAAGTACACATATAAAACATATAAAGTGAGCAACTGGCTTAGTCCTGCACTCCTGAGTTGGAACAGGTCTTGCGTATAAGTGAGGTAAGAATGGAGGGATTATGGACGCATACAGCCTATTGTTGAAGTCCAGACTACTTAGCACTCAACTGCACTCTATAGGTTTTTCTGGGTGGCTCACTCACACACGCTTAATGCCAATCGTATGGTTTCCTTTATATCCCGGTGTAGGGGATACAGTTTCTCAACAAAGTATGGGTAATAATAAAGAACTATTCATCTCAGGGCTCAAGCTTTTGTGTCTCAAGAGCTGAGCTAATGGCAGCCGAGCACTGTATGTCACATGTGTCTGAAGGGTGCAAAGCTTGACCAGTAGGACAATGGGCTGACTCCATTGCTATGGACTAAACTAAATGGGCCTCTTGATGAGTGGGGCATGAATGTGAGTTATAAGGACACTGTATGACAAAGGGAAGATTGTACTCATTCTAATGCCTGTACTGTAGTGTGGAAAGAAAATCGTCTTTTGCAGAATGTTATTCATTACAGTATATTTCTTGGATTTGCACAGAACATTTTGAGGTTAAAATGGTAGCCAAATCATTTTATCGATAACCTGCAGGACTTGATGCGAAAAAGTGAGATTATGGATATGCTGTTTGCTCTTTATCAGTTTAAGATAATACATTTAAGGATGTTTAGCTCATATCAAAAGGCATTTAGACCCGTTTTTTTAGCATATAACCTTTTTTTGGCACACAGTAACTTAAAATGTATGTAATCCAAGATATGTAACCCGATATTGTCCACTCCATTCAGCATCATCCAGCAGGACAGCAACACAAACGCACGACACGCCCCGAATGTGTTTGGACTCACCATCCCCATGCATGTGGAGAGCGCCACCGAGGAGCTGACCCTTGCCCTCAGCGACCCCTGGTAAAAGCAGAGGTCGTCCCGGTGGTAGGCCCTCAGGCTCTTGGTGCTATTCTTTCCCAGGATCTGCACAGCGAAGCCAGGTGCGATCAGGTCGCGCGAGGCCTCCCTCAGCTCCATGTGGAAGTCCTGCCCCAAGCCGCGGAGCTGGAAGTGCACCGTTTGGCTGCCATTATCCGCCTGGGACGAGCCGGTGTCTGGCGTCAGGGACCGGACTCGCCTTGTCCTCTGGTGGTGGGACACTTCATGGGAGATGTAAATGCCTTCGTGGGTCACCTCGTACGGTGAGACAATCTCATATTCTGGGGAAAAAACAAAAGTAGACGGACTGTAGAAGAAAAGTTACACAAAACAATACACATGCTTGAAGAAGAGGAAGCATAAATTGGTTTCGCTCCTCTGTCTGTTTGTTTACCGCGGAGTCCAAGCACGCACTCAATTTTACTCATCTCGGTCACCTCTAACTTGACCTGTCATTACGGCCGCCACCAGGCACATAAATTCTCCTTGACCCGACTCATATATTGCTGGGGAAGAGGTCAAGGAAGAGTTACAAGAAAATGAGCGATTATAGACCATTCAAAACACATCCCTTCAGTGGAGAGTGAATCATGTTTGTCAAAATGCTTTACTACAGTTTTTACTACAACTTGGCCTGACTAACTGCTGGCCATAAAGGGAGCCATGGTGGGTCACGGGCCTGTTCTCTGCGGCCATGTTATATGGCGCTGGGACCACAGAAAATAACAATCCTCGCGCAAAAGGTCAGGCCAAAGAGTAGCTGAGGTTTTCGAGGTAGCAGCCATAGCTTTTCCAAGGAAAAGAGGACAGAAGAGAAATTATTGAACTGTTTTACATGAAGAAACGTGATGAACCAGTGGAGCTAACGGTGGAAAACCTTGTATTTGTCTGCTGCCAGTGATGTATATATTTAACTGTACAGTCCCACCACAAATACATTACACAATCTATTGGATTTAGTAAAAAAACAAAAAAAACAAAACACAATTGTTCAGTGGTTAATAATTATTTAGCATTGGTGCAGCTGCATGCCCAAGTAGTAGAGCGGGTCGTCCCCGCAGGTGTACACTGTTGTTGTGTCCTTGGGCAAGACACTTCACCCCCCTTGCCTCCAGTGTCTGCGTACATTGATGTATGAATGAGAGTGTGAATGGGTGAGTGGTTCCTTGATTTAAAGTGATTTGAGTGCCTAAAGCAGGTAGAAAAGCGCTATATAAATGTGACCATTTATTTACCATTTACCGATGATAGGGCTGGGTGATATGGCCAAAAAATCTTATCACGATTTTCTCTAGTTTAAATCACGATTTCTATTTTCTCACAATTCATGTGTATATTGTATTTTAAAGGCAACTAAAGCCATCTGCTTCTTCTGGGGTTTAGACCTGGTGTTGTAGTGGTTTAGTCTTGGTTAAGACCTGTTTTAGTCCTTACCGAGTTTTGACATGCTTCCCTCATGGTTTAGTCCTGGTTTAATCCTGGTTCACTCTATGATATTGTCCAGGTTTAGACCCGATTCAGACCCAGTTTTCTCTTGGTTTATTTCTAAATGAGTCCTTGGGTTTAGTCCTGGTTTAGTCCAGGGTAATCATCATTTCATTCTGTCCCTGGTTTAGTCCTTTTTAGTTTGGTCCTGGTTTAGACCTTGATTTCAGTCTCTGCTTTAGTCCGATTTACTTCTTCTTTAGTCCTGGTTTAATCCAGATTCAGTCTGTGATATTGTCTGATTTTAGACCTGGTTCAGGCCTAGTTTTCTCCTGATTTAGTTCTGGTTTAATCCTGGCAGTAGAAGCAGTGAGAGGAGAAAAATATCGCCCAGCCCTAACCAATGATAAAGCATTTTTATCAATCACTAATGCATCTAATTGCAATATAATTTGGCAACAGCTGTCTTGATAGCTCCCTCCTTGCTAATTCAAGCTTAAATTAGGACTGGCACAAAGGCTTGTGACCCCCTGTGGCTGAATCATGGGCTGAATTAACAGTACAGTCCACACTCATAACAGCTCGCTGACTTGTACAGTGTATCTGCTACTTTAAAAGTAATGATGATTAAATATAGCACCGGGACATGTTTTGGCTGCTTCCGAGGGGTGCAGGGGGACAGACAGTGTGTCATCACTCTGTCTCGGGTTTGGCACTGACCACTAAATCCTTCTTTACCACCTTCCTCATGTCATATGCTTATTAGTGGAAGCATTACTTAAGCACTCATAATGACAGCATGTGTTTGGACATGAGTGGTGACTCGGGCCGCAAAAATTAGGAACAAAAAACAAAATGATTTATGTGTATGACAATAACGGTAATGATAACTGTGTATTTGGTAGTAATTGGTCTAAAACACATGGTGATTTTGTGAACTTTATCTGTTTTGACAAAGAAACTTGTCCACACCAGACCTTCACATCTATTTAGACCTGCTGGCCCAATTCTAACTGAAAACCCAGATGCAGTGACCCATGTCTGACAGTATACAAACACAGGGCACACACTTATCTTGTCTGCTGGACTGAGACAGGATCCTGCAGTGGTTAGTTTGTTGGTTTAGTGGCTCCTGACTGCCATTAGTCCTATATGTCTAAGCAGGACGAGGAGCCGGAATTTCAACTAAACAGCTCCAGCATGAACTCCCCCTTAACCCACTTTACCGAAGCCATATGAAGACATTGACACAGTGCAGCAGTGATTAAAATCTTATTGTGATCTGATGGAAAACATCTGGGGGGAAATCCTTGTGTTTCTCTTCATCTTCAACTGCACAAAGAAACTGACTCTGCTTTTTGTTTGGCGTATTTGTTTATCTATCTGTTTTCCATTGTTACTTAAAAAGATCCAGCCAATACAGATGCTGTGTCAGCAGTGTGCAAGATGTAATGGAATTAATGGCTGCATTAAAAACATGGTAGACGTGAAATGTATTTTTCTATTTCTTCTTATTTGGGTATTTTGGTTGGGGCAGCTCAGGGTGGAAGGGGGTGAAGAGCTGGGAGAGTCATTCAACAAATTGTCAGAACTGGGACGATAGACTATTGGCTGCATTCATACTTATTTATTTCACCAACCTTTAAAAAGAAAATGTTTTTTTTTTCTCAAGAGAAGAGAAATAAAATGTGCCATTAGTGACAAGGTAAAGGCTGCATGGCTTTCACAAATCACTACGGCATCAAGGTGCACGTTGCCTCCAAGCGGTGAAGATGGGAAATACACACTCAGGTGAGCAAAGATGTGCAGCCGTCAGGTCATAAACCCAGCCTTTTTAACACTAGCGCATTGACTCCCGAATTACAAGCTCATCATATCTGCCATTACGCACTGTTGACACACTCACATACCTGTATGCTGAGGCAAATTGAGAGTCTGCAGAAGCGTCGAAGTGTCGCGGTGCTGCTCCACACTGTCATCACCTTTACTCAAACGTGAGTTCTGCAAGTAAAGGAAATGTAAACGGGACTTTTGTTTTGTTTTGTGTAGCCGACAACAAATTGGAAAGTTGTCCTAAGACGCCAGTCAGGGCAAGTGTTGACAACTTTGTGAACTTTGTGCGTGTGCGTGCAGGAGCCACGTTGGGAGACGAGGTACTTACTTGTCCGAGTGCGCATAGGTTCAGAAGAAGATGGAAAAATATCCGCAACCGGGCCATATCTGTAGGTCACGTTTTCCAGTGCGTCTCCGAGCGTCAACAATGCAGCCCAGTCTTTACTTTGTGAATGATGCATCAATGATTATTTCTCAGATGCAAGTCTGTGGTTTCCTTAGCCTACTTTATCCATTCATTCAGAGGCGCAAAACTCCGGTGCGTAATCGCTCCAGCTGCACCTCTCTCCAGCGCCAAGACATTTTGTTTAATTCCCAGTGGATCGGGACGTGACAATCCCTCTCTCTCCCACACTTTCTCCGTATCAACGTGCACACTTCGGCTCTGCACCTCTCTCCCTCTCCACCCAGTTGGCCCCGTGAACCAATCTGGCTCCCAGTGAAATCATGTGATTGTCTTAAATAAGCTGCATTTCCCCCGCGGTAGAAGGGAGATCCGTAAGGAAAGCTGCGCGGTGGCCGGTCTGCGGAGGAGCCTGTTGCATGAAAGGGGGTGGTTAGTGACTGCGTGTTTGGTGAGGGGCGCGTGGGGCTGGTAAATACAGCCAGCAGCAGCCAATCACATTTGACACCTGTGGCGGGTGACAAGGTGCGCAACAGTCTTTCAAGCTGCGAATTATTCTGTCTTTGCTTAAGAGACTTAGTTTACATTTAGCCCCCAATAAGCATTGATTTGAGTCAAGATACCATGAAGGCAGTGAGGACAGAGTGCACATAGGCTGCTTTGCCCAACATTTACAGTATATATTTTTTAATTTTATTTGCGGCCCTTTACAATGCTGCTGCTCTTGCGTGCTCCCTTATGCCGCAGCTGTACTGATAGGCAGCGTGCCAACATTTAACTCCCAACAATCATTCATGGAAGCGCTGCCGAGAGTGGGAGCCAAAAGCAATCCAGAATGCTTGTTTGATTTTTGCATAGAACATTTTAACCTGCACCCAAACAAACAAAAAGTAAAATGGCACAGTGTTTTTGTACTGTGTTATACTGACATAAGGAAGGATCTATTTGTACCAAGCGCTTTTCACACAACACAAATCACCAGGGCCGGCCCAAGCCTTCACGGGCCCTAAGCAGAATTGTGTCTGGGGCCCTCACAACATCAGTTAGCTAGATACTTCATATTCAACAAAATGAGATACAGCGGTCAATGTTTGCAAAAGAAAGTAGACAAACATTTTCAGGGGAGACCAGGGCAATATTTGAAGCACACAACTTTTTGGGGCCCCCTGGTGGTCTCTGGGCCCTAAGCAACTGCATAGTCTGCAAATCACACAAAGCTTCAAACAAGATCAGAGGTTTTTTTTTTTTTTTTTCTCCATTCACTCTATACCAGAAGGTGGTAAGCTACAGCAGCCCTTGGGGTAGAGGCTGCACAAGACTCACACAAGTAAGATTTCAATTGGCATCAAATAAAACACAATTCCTGAGTAATGACCACCAAATTAAACCTATTTCATCATTAATGTGTTTGAAAAGAATCTTAGCACTGATGAGTACATGAGCATTGTGTTGTAGACATAACAAGCTTTATCCAATTTGCTTTGAGGACAGACTGGCAATGCAAACAGCAATAGGTGCAGAGAGAGAATGGGTCATGACTTTGTCTCACATTCTTTAATTAGTGAAGCCTCTGTGAACCCCACGGAGCACAAGGTGTTCCAGGTGATCTGTTTTAGCACGGTCTGCCTTACATTACCCAGTGCACTTGCATTTAGCATTATTGGGACAAAATGGACTAGAATAGCACAACACTTACTAGGGTAATAGGGTTGTAATAATCAAATGTGTCTAAATGTAGACTGTATGAGTGTCAAAAGTCCATATGTAATTGCTGGACAATATTTCTTTTTCCCATGGCTAAATGTCAAACTGTGGACAGGGACAAAATATTGAAGGTCACTTTTAAAGCACGCTTGGCTAAAAGTTTCTTTTTTTTTTTTTTTTTTACACCATTTGTTTTAAAACAATGCAAACTGTATTGTGTCAATGTCAGGACATCGTATTTGACTCCTCACTATAAAACTGTAACATCAGAACCCACTTCCAGATTTCTGCTTTCTAATCCTGGATTTAATCAGTGATAAAACGGCATAATAGAAGCAATTCCTCCCATATGGTCTCCAACATTCTCAGAGCTTTAGTGTCAGCTGCTGTGCAACTTATATTGCTGCACCTTCCCTCTCATGCACAGGCACAGGTTAGGCTGGTCTAGGGGGATATAATGCTGCAGAGAGTATGATAACAATAATATTGAAGACCATGTGATGACACTTCTCAATAAAGGCTTTCTGTTAACGTATTTAACCTCCTAAATTTAACACATAGGCTGTAATACACACAAGCACAACAAAACACAACAAAACACAACTGTCTTCCAACAAAAGAGTATCTCACATGTTTTGTGGTACAACAGTCAAAAGATTTCTGGTTAACAAAAGGTTCCTCAGTAATTTCATTAAAAGTTATTGTACATAATAAAGTTGATTTACAATACAATGTACATTTCTGAGTATTCTGTCATCACTCTTTGTGCCATCCTAAGCTCAGCGTCGTTAACATTTCCACGAAGACTACAACACTGAATGTTTTCTCAAACGCTTATGTGCAGTAATGCCATGGTTATTACATATAATAGTGGAACTGAGTCCTTTAAAAGAAGTGGGAGCACCGGCTGTCATCAGCAAGTTAAAAAGTCTATTGATAAAAGTCGAGCGATTGCTGTAAAGGGTAGACATCAAAACACAAAAGAAGCCCCCCTGTTGTCCAAAGTGAGCAAACTGCCGTGAGTGGTTTGACCCCTGACCTCTGAGCTCCTGTAAGTCTCTCAGCCGCCTGGACTGTCTCCTGCTCTTTCTGTCAACTTTATTGACTTCGCCAGTTCACAATTCAGTAATAATTATTATTGTCTGAAAAAGCAAGTACGTTGTTATTGATTTTTCTTTCTTTAAGTTAAGTTATTTATATACCACTGTATGTTTCAAAATTGGAGTTAAGTAAGTGAACAATTGAAGAGAAACAGATATCTCCGTTTTGAATTTGCTGCTGAATAGTTTCAGATTTTTATCACTGTGCTCTAAAGGGGACATCAGGAAAAGTAAAGCTGATTGAATTTCATCAATAACAAGTGACATCATATTTCTGATTCTCTGAAATAGATGTGGTCATTAAAAACACTGCTAACCAAAGAGAAAATTGCAAGCTTACAGTGATTGTTGTCAATGTCACTTGTCTGTTTTTGCAAAAGATCTATTGTGTTGCAGAAAGCTAGACGTAGCATAATACAACAGTATTCCACAAACAGCGATGCATTGCAATGGCACCTTTACCAAATCCAAACCTTAAGACATTGGTCTTGGTTTGAATTTACCCCAATCTCTCTTGGTAGTTTCCCCATCACGGCATTATTTAATTAGCTGTCTGTCAACAAAGCTATGTGTGTGTGTGTGGTTAATGGCCAGCCTGCCCCATTTCTTGCCGGAGGAGTTATGTGCAAGCGTGTCTACCGGTGCAGGTTTGCGTTAGGTCATGCACACGCGGGCTACCACTGCTTTGTGTGTATGAAGTCCATAGCAGCTGTAAAATTCCTAGGAGAGCATCACAGAGGGGAGGCTGATGGGAGCTGACAGGGAGCGAGACTAAAGGGAGGCGGGATAGGAAGGTAGAGGTGAGAGCTGAGCATGGGGCGGTGGACGTTGCCAACTTGTTTGATGATTGAAGATATAGTCTGGGCTCGAGCAGGACCGCCGCAGCACTGTCGAGGAACACGGACGCATCTGTTTTTATTGATTTGAACCTCCTCATATTCTGACACACCTTGGATACATCAGCTCGAACTGTTTCTCGTAAACCTTTGCAGATGGTGCGCGAGTCCACCTTTCGGCCCGGGCTGGACCGAGGCCCATTCATCAATCCAGGAGTTTCCACTAGAGCGTGTACAGTGAAGATGTACAGTGCATTGATGATGTGGCAATGTACAAGTGGGTTCACTTTCTTCTGCTTATTCCACTTCATCATGTGCTCCGAGCTTCTATGGGTCTGAGAGGCAAACACAAAGAGGTTCTCATAGTTGAAGTAGTGTCAACAACTCAACCACATAGCTCACACTGCATAAAGCAAATGGCTAGATAAGTTTAAATTAATATTATTCTACTATTGAGATGTTTTGCCTATGATCCAGTCGCTCTTTTCACCTAGATTAAATCATTTGTTCTGCTGTGTTTCTGACTAGCTTCAATACATTGCTTGTAATTTTCCAATCTAGTCAAACATGCTAAAAACAAGTGTCATATACTCTAAACAAGTCATTTAAACCCATGCTTGGTTTAGTTAGTTAGTTTTTGTAGATCAGAGAGAAGACACAGTGACACAAGAACTCCACTCTGAGATCCAACTTGACCTCAAACCTAAAGACTAAACCCACCACTTCCTTGCTATGGGGCTCGGAGCCAGGAGCGTCTCTATAGGGAGTGGCCTGGCGTTTCTCCTGGGCCACACCCCTATGAACGGTTTAGCTGTTCATAGTGACTTGTGGTAGTAGGTTGCTCATATAACTGTGAGGAATTTTGCAGCTTGTCATGTTTCAATATTGCTTCGTTGTTGACCTATTTATCCCACTTTAAAACATTAACTGTCCTCTCTGTGAATCTTCTACAGCAAAAAATCTCTTGATTTGCTTCTCTTTTATATTAGACAAATGTATAAAATGCATAAAATGTTATTTTTCAGACGTAAATGTGGAGATCTCAGTCGGTGTTTCCCCATTTATCTCAATGGATGACCACCAAAAAGGGGGCGTTAACCTTTTCGTTGATCCACTGTGTCCTATCAATCTGTATTCCTTTCCTCTGTTATCGTGTACAGCAAATTTCAACACTGTTATGTTCAACACAAGTTGATGATAAAATAATTATAATTTGGCTGCTACTTAAATTTGTGTTTTAGGCATGTCACA
>OMNZ01054495.1:0-17320 GCA_900303255.1 Lesueurigobius sanzi | reverse complement strand
TACTGCACTCCAGTCTGCCCGTTTTGTTTTTGTGCGTCGGGATGCCCACCGCTCACCCCTCCAGCCTCCCTACGACGGCCCTTTCCGTGTTCATGAACGGGGTACAAAGGGTTTTGTTTTGGATATGGGTGGGCGCAGGGAGCTGGTGACTGTGGACCGCCTTAAACCTGCATATGTTTTGGCAGATGACACTGTATTGCCGGCCCAAGTTCCTCGCCGCGGCCGTCCTCCTTCCAGGCCCCCGGCTCCACTTTCTCACACTGACCGTGTTCCTCGGCCTGTTATGGACACTGTTGTTCCTGCCCACCGTTCACCCGATGGCCTTGTTTTGCAGGTTCCCCCTGCTGCTCAGACTGTTGGCCGGCGCAGTCGTTATGGACGGCTGATTAGGCCTCCATTGAGAGACTGAGTTTCGGTGCCTGGTTTCCCTACTGGGTGTTCGAGGGGGGGGCTGTGTGGTGTACATATTATGGGGTGTCTCTCACCCAGCAGCCTTTGGGGTGTTAGGGGCGTGTCTAGCCCTTTAAGGCTATGTTTTCCCGGTTGTTCGGGCATTCTGTTGTTGGCTCGAGAGAATAAAGTTGACTCGCCTTAATTGCTTGTGCCTCGTTTCTTCTCCGCCACAGCCTCAGGTTTAATTTAGACCCAGTCTATAACAGTATTTTTAGACAGCAACCGGTCTACAACAACAGCAATAACTGTAGACCGAAACCATCTCTGTCATGCTCATTTAGCTGGACCATGGTGCAGGGCAGGGCCATAGAGAAGTGTCAACATTCTTAGAACTAAGCCCAGGGTGAGACAATAGAGAGGTAACAAGCACTAATTATGTTTGAATAGGTTAAGATATTTTGCCAACCTTTAGTACCAAGAGAGGTGGGATGTAGAGGTTACTCCTACTGGTTTTCTGTTAAGAGACCCATGAGTGTGTTAAGTCTACACATTTTGCTGAGGAAGATCCAAAGATTGAAGATTGAAACCTCCTACACTTCGAGTACAGATGAAGGCTGAAGAATATTTGCCTACGATGGACAACTCCTGTACGACTGAGAACCTACACAGACACATGAAACATACTGTAGATTAGCAATAGTGGTGTAACCTAATGTATTGAACCGTGTCAGTTTGGCATGTTCAGTTCAGCCCTCTCGCTAATTAGCAATAACACAGTGGGGTGCGAAAGTTTGGACACCCCGGATGTAAATGTAATCATTGTGAACAAAGAATCAAGGGGAAGATCAAAAAAGTTCTACTGTTGCATCCAAAAGTTTAGAATAACATTTAGACAAGCCTTATGCATTTTGGAGACAAAAAACGAACTTATGGCCATAATGAGCAATGGTATGTTTGAAGTATTAAGGGCACCAGCTTTCATGAAAAGAACACCATCTCTAACTGCTATGGGGCTGGATCCATCACATGTTGGGCCTGTTTTGCAACTAGTGGCCTGGGTAACATGTCACGGTTAGAGAAAGAATGAATTCAATACATTTCCAACAAATTCTGGGAGAAAACATAACACCATCTGTGAAAAAGCCAATGGCTTTTCCAAAAGGATAATTCAGAACACACCTCAAAATCCGCAATGGACGACCTCTAGAGGTGCAGTCTGAAGGTTTTCCCTTGGCCTACATAGTAATCTGTGGATAAACCTTCAAAGAGCAGTGCGTTGAAGACAGCACAGAAACTTGTCAGTTCTTTTTAATGTTTTTTTTAATGAAAAATGGGCAAAAATCCCTCAAAGTCGAATTGACAAACTGTCTGCAGTGTTTACGAGAAACTTGCCAGTACTTGCAAGTAGGTGCCCAAGCTTTAGCTCAGGCCTTTATTTCTTTAATATTATTTTGAAAATGTAAAAAATTAAAATAAAATCTGTTTTACATATTAAGGGAATGTCTCTAACTTACCTTGCATTTGGAAGTTCATGATCTTCCCCTTGCTTCTTTATTTACAATAATAGAAATTTTCATCTGGGGTGTCCAAACTTTTGCACCCACTGTAAAATAATAATACAACTAGTACAATTACTCTAATCATTTACTCAATTACAGTATTATTTACAGTATTTATTTAGCACATAACATTTAGGGATGCTCTCATATTCTGCTGATACCGACATTCAACATTTCCCTCTCTGCTGTCGCTGATATATCATATTATTAAAATAGGTTAAAATCAAAACTCAAATGGAGTAATGTTCCCAAATTAACTTTCCATTATTGGAAAAAAATAACATGATAATAATACAAGATGCATTTGTCTGGGATACAGTGTTTCTTTTGAGACTATGAGACAATCCTTAGAAAAGATGATCAGATATCAGTTTTATTAGTCGACAAAAATATCTGGGAAATTTAGTCATAGTTTTAGTATCATTAACTGCTTTAATTTAGTTTCAGTCTATTTTAGTGACTAAAAGTATTACTAAAATGACCAAATATTTTAGTAGATGAAACTGCATTTATATTGGCCTTTTCGGAAATAAAGAAAAACAAGTCCTTGAATAAGTGGAAGCCTTTTGTATCATGGACATGTGTGTTTGAAGTGAATGACATGCACTCTGTATGAACCTTTGAGGGGGAAATAAAACAGAAGTAGATGGCGACCATATGATGGGACAGCTGTCACAGAAGCTGCTCTCTTCAGCTCGGAGCCTCTTTGCAGAATGGCAGGGGGTCTGATGGAATTTGGCTAATGAAAAGTGGAAATTAGTATTTACCCTAGAAAGGCAAGGGCTTTACTTCATGTGCTAATAATTATAATGAGCTGATGGTTAAACAGACTTGCCAGGCAACATGTTCGTGTTGCCATGGTCACGTTTAGCCTCATGTCAAGATTTCTATTTCAGTGATCAGAATGAACTTTGTTGGGCTGCCAGTGGGGAGGCAGCTTATTGTGCCTTTGCCAACGGCTGTAGTCTGTGCTAGACAAAATCATGTAAGACAATCAAGCTTTAGTCATGAGCATTTTTAATTTCAACATCTTTTGAAATATTTGTTTTCCGGTTGTGATCTAATTATTTGTACATTAATGTCATTCCTTGAATTAGATTAGCGTCTAAAATTAGCGTCCATCTTTATAACATTTCTGTGCGGTCCAATGCTGTGTCCATGATGGAAGAGCGGCTCTCAAAATAATACAGGCAATAACAAAATACACACCGGGCAAAGAAACATCGTACTAAGCAAAAATACAGACGGTAAATAAAACAGATAATTGGATAGTCTGTGCAATGTGTTTAATGCTGTTGGAAGAGGAGTTGTTTGGTGATTTTTATGATCGTGTAGTGATGCCATATCATATGGTATATTCTGGAGTCTGACGCTGACGTTGAGCCAACTGTTTTAGTCCAATGTCTTCTGCCATTCTGTAGGAACGATCACACAGGTGGTCTGCAGACAGACAAGTCAAGCCACTTCAAATAAACTTTTAAATCTTCTGCAAAGACTTACAATAAACAAGGTTCATTTTTAATACATTTGGAAATCGAAGTAGATTAAAATGAATGAATGATTGCATGTGTATTGTGCTTTCCTGTGGCACAAGGCTCCGAAAGCGCTTCACTTTAGTCATTATTCATTCACTCCTTACTCTATAATAGGGATGTCACGATTCAAAACCTTTGAATCATGATTATTGTGAGAGAAAAATTGTGATTTTATAATTATTCGCGATTATTGGAATTAAGAAAGAAAATACAGAGAATTTCTCAAAGTCTTGAGTACAATCCAAAAGGCAATTATGTAAATATTTTTAAATATTTATTTAATGGTTGTTTTAGTTAAAAACATATTGAACATTCAGCTTATGGAAAAAAAACAGAAAAACAGCTGATTTCCATGCGTTTGCAGTTTCAGCACATGGGTCTTATGTGACTCTAAAGCGACATTATTATCATGCAAAGATGGCTAAGATTTTCTCTCTGCACATTGGATTATTTAACCTGTCACTGACTTGTATTTTTGGTGGGACACTGGAGGACATTTCATCATGAGAAACCATTTACCTTGAAATTCTCACGATTCACCAACCGTGAGCTTTTATAACTGCGGCAATTGTAAAACCGGTTAATCTTGACATCCCTACTGTTACCATCCATCACACTCCATTAATGAATTATTCATATATTGTATACTTTTCTATAATGTGAAAAAATGGTGCTAAGCTACTATTGCAGCCACAGCTGCCCTGGTGTAGACTGATGGTAGTGAGGCTGCCAATGTACACCATAGGCCCCTCCCACCACCAACCAGTCACTCACTGCATTCATAAAGGCAGTGGGTGAAGGTCTTGCCCAAGGACACATCACCAATGAGCACCGGTCGGTACCATGAGTCGAACCACTGACCACTCGGTTACGGGATAAACCTCTGTACCATCTGAATCACTGTAAATGTTAATATTAAACATTTAGAATACGACAGTACTTTTCTTATCCATTGTTTACATGGTGGTGGCACAGTAAAGCTGATAGGCTCGAGTTCCTGCCTCTCAGAAAGGTGGTTATGTTTTTTTGTCCAAGTAGAGATTTCTACAAAGGTGAATTGGTGAATCTGAATTGTCCTTAGTAAATTAGTGATAGAACATTTCTCATCACCTGTAATCCCTAAAAGAGGCAATTCATTTTATACTTCTCTCTTGTTTTGCTATTAACTGATGGAAAGTGTGAAGACTCATCAAGCCACTATAGATTCTTCATTACTGTGAACTGTCATCATGTGCCTTGTCTAAAACATGATGCATCGGACATGACATTTTCCTTATCGTTTATTCAGAATTCTCATCTTAATCTTGTCTAGGCCTCAAAAAGAGATAGTAGCCGGGTTACTGAAGACTTCTATCATCAAAACCACAGTTTCTAATTACAACATTGTCGGCCATTTCTCGCTCTCATCACCATTGACTTTTACGTATTTCTGGGAAAGCTTTTTCCTTGACCTTATAATTTCGTTTCCAACATGAAAATGGCGAGATCAAAGTGACACGTGGCTGTGCATTTGTTAAGAAATGTTCAATGGAGGCAGCACATAATGAACTACTATCAGGGCTGTGCTGTTTACGCAGTAGTCTGGCAATAGTACAAGACATGCTGGCTGAACGTCCAATATTGTGCTTCATATGGACATTTTAAAATACCTTACCCCTGTCTGTGTACGTTCTCAGTCGTACAGGAGTTGTCCATCGTAGGCCAAGATTCTTCAGTCTTCATCTGCACTCTGTAGTTGAAGTGTCGGACGTTTCGATCATAGTCCAAAGATCGTCCTCAGCGAATAAAGACTTACTGGGAGCAAACCAGAAGGAGGAGTTAACCTTTATGTCCTTCTGAAGACTGAAGAATCTTGGCCTACGATACCTTACCCCTGGTATTTCATTTTTTTAATAAATTAAAATATTGTAAATCTGAAACGAATAATCCAGACATAAATTGTGCACACAAAATGTCATATTATCCAGCAGGAGAATGTGAATAGTTTAATAAGTGGCCTCAAAATACCTAATAATGTAAATCCTTCACTTTAGCCAATAAAATTCAAGTATAATATTTTTCTTTAGCATGAGAAAAGTGTGTAAAGGTTAAATGTGCGTGTCTTGTATATGACATACTACATTATATCCAATGGTGAAATGCAGCATTGTGTAAAATCCACTTGTCTGTCATGTTACGTTTACTTCTTCTAACATCTGCTCGACTCCCCGCTGGCCTTTTGAAGCATGCGCACCTTCTCACCCTGGAAATGTGACTGTTCAGCTCGTCTCCTCAAGTTCACACCATAGATTTTCACATGAATACAGCTACAGGAGGTTCAAACATCATACATATTTTACACACACATACTCATTTCACACTTTCTTCGGATCTAAAGCCATATGTAGCCCAATATGCACATGAAGCCACACACATCTGATTCATCTGGCCCACTGCTATCTCCCGCTTGTTAAACCTATTTTTCTCTATGATTCCATCTCGCAGGAGCATCCATTTGTTCGCGCTATCTTCATTCCCCTTGCTTTCGCGTCTTTTCTCCGGGTCCCAAGCTCGCTAACTTATGAATAACCTATACACGGGGGAACTGGAGATAGTGGGGGCTACATTATGTTTAATGCTTTGTTTACTGTAATGGATCCGCTTTTCATCTTTGCGCGTCGATGTCACGACTATTCAGACAGTGCGGATGTCTCCTCAGGTAGCAGGTCTATACTTTGGAGGTAATATCAAGTTGTTTCTCTTTAACATAATGTCATGAATAATGTTTAGAGGCAGTTGGAGAGTTGGCGTTTATTGCTTTCATGAAAATGTACATGGAACATTTGGAAGCCACATACACTGAATTTTTCATTTTTTTTTAATGGCATAAAATTAAATACACAAGAAAACTGTTAACAAAATGTACCACAGCTTGAATGAAAAGGAGCAGAGAGAGGAGTAATCTTGTATTTTCTTATTCTTGTCACTTTTTCCTGTCATGATTTTTCTGAGCATCGTAATACACAACTTTCCGTTTCGCGCCTGTGTCTTCATTTGGTGAGGGTTTTTGTCCTATTTGTGATGTTTATTGTAAACTCTTCACTCTCTGGGAGACACAGAGACGTCTGGATTAGGGTGGAACAACATAATGGGATAAGTAAAAGTTTTCTAGATGTTGCCAGATCGTATTTTCCCTTGTTCCAATTGATATTGTAAGCATCTGTACCAAAAATGGAGTCAATTGCTGCACATTTAGGAGTGGCACACTTTCTTCACAATTTTGAAATGGTCTTGGGCTATTTTCGTCTGATATTTATTTTGTTTTCTGCTTCTGAAACACCTGCTTGTGATGCACAAGCAACAAGTGCTTAGACTCATTATTTTCATAACAAATTGAACTAGTATCATCTGAATGCTGTAGTAGAGTCATACCAATGAAATACTCATGACCAAGAAGAAATTGGGCGAAAAGGTGAGAAATTCAATTTTCGATTTTTTTTTTGTTTGTTTTTCTGCTCATGAGTATTTCATTGATATGACTACTACAGCATTCAGATGATACTAGTTCAAAATTTGGCGGAAATTAATTTAGTGAACCACCCTATTCCGGGTAACGTGTTGACGTTCCAAAGCAAGCAAACATTACAGTTATGTAACATCAGGCTATTCATGTATCATGTCTAGTGCTGTCAAACGATTAAAATATTTAATCACGATTAATCTCATGAATGTCATAGTTAACTTGTGATCACAAATTTTTTATCTAGTTTAATTCCCAAATTATCATTTTAATACTATTATCAACATGGAAAAGTGGATAGGCTTTGTGCAAATGTTTTTTGATTGATTTTTGTTATATTTTACACTAACAGTTTTTCTGTAACCACTTTTTTTTATTATTATTCCACTAATATATGCTTCTATGAACATAAAAGGCTATAAACCTGACTTAAGTATTTTAGATTTATTTTTTTTAATGTTGAATTCCTGGGCGATTGTGTAAAGAGCAGAGTCAGCAGTTTTGGCAAATGCTAACTTAGCACTTTTTGACACAAATTTTCAATGGGACGTTACATCGCTCCCCGGTGGCCTAGAAGGACAAGGTTGGACTCATTTAAAAGCCTCTTCTTTGCAACGTAAAAAAAATGTAAGTCTCTACGACATTTACTCGCGGAGATATTCGCTAAAGTCTTCGGCGGTGCGGGTGATACACGGGCGGCGTTAATCGCGCGATAAAAAAAATGACACCGTTAAACTCGATAATAGCGCAATATTTTTGACAGCACTAATTATGTCTAAACCCAGCACCCCTCAGTGAGTCTGAGGCAGAGCTGGTACGCCTTTAAATTAGATTCTTGTGTCAATCTGCCCCCTATGTCAGCCAAATCAATGAGAAATTGTCAGAAAAAAAATGTAGATGACTGGAGTACTGTTTGGACACAGAGCATTCAAGCTGGCACTGCTCAGAGAAACTGCTTTACCGCTAGCAGCCAATCAGAAGTTATTAGTGGTTTTGTGAGAGGGAGGTGTGCTTTAGCCCCTCTGTGCTAAAAACAATGCAGCTAAAGCTAGCCTAGCAGCTACTAGTGATGCGCAGGTAGTCTTTTTTTTTACATGCCCCAACCCGACTCAATGAAAATCAAATCCAACCAACCTGACCCTAAAAACTCAGTCTCAATTTGCCAACCTGACATGAACCCGCACACATTATAAGTAACACCGGGAGCAACAGCTGCCAATGTCAATCAAACCGGGGCACGCTACATGAACCCGAGTTTACGGAGTACATCTAAGAAGCAGCTGAATATTTTTTGAAATGGCGTATGGACTTATCAGGAAGCAACAAGCAGAAACCGCCACAAGGATTGACAAACTAAAGCGGGATTGGAGCTAAAATGGCCCATACAGGAGCAGCATGCTGCAACAGCTTACCTGACGCCGCGAGAAGCTGCTCTTTCTCTCTCTCTTTCTCTTCAGGTCAGTAACATGTTTTCGTCCTGATTTGTGTCTGCTTGATCATTTACATCAAATAGTCCTATACTGTGCTAGTGCAGTTTCTGAAAGATTTTAGATGTAATAATTTATCATATAGCAACATAATGCTAATATAGTACACACCCAATTACAATTTATTTTCTGACAAAATCTATACTACTTACCCCACAATATGCGTTTAAACTGGAAATTTGAAAAGTTAGAAAGTGTAAAAAACTAAATTACTACAACTGCAGAGCTATTCCATTGCTCTCAAACAGAGCAGTGTTTGAACACTTGAATACGTTTGTTTTGTGGTAAATTATATTCATTGCCCAAAGAAACAGAAAGGCTGTAGATAATCGTAACTGTAGCTTATAGAATGAAAATAATATTTGGAACATTTTCACGATCACATTTCAACATAAGAATTCTTATACATAATTCTTATTTTGAGCTAAGTACCCATTTTTGTCAACAGTAAGGACCAGCTTTTTTCATTTAAATTAAAAAACAGAATGCAGGAAATTACATCTGAAACCTAAAAAGTCTCCCAGAGGAGAAACCCTGGACTCTCAGCCGAGGATTTGTTTGTTTTTATGTACAAACATTTTTTGCCCCTTCACATCAAACGTAGTTTTCTCCCCTGGTTGAACCTACATTTATTGTGTTTGACATCAGGACGTTCTCCTGACGTCTTCAGGCTTATGTTCTGTTTCTATAGGAGGAACATGCGAGAGAGACGGCCGTGTGAAAATGTACTGTACATGTGTGCTCCACTAACGCTCAGCAATAAATGTTGACAGTGGTTTAGCTTAAAACATTTTTCAGTCAGATGGAAATGTTTTGCTTTAACCCCTGCAGTTATCCTGTATGGCACTCTTACGGACACAAGTCGCAAATGTGCATTACGAATTTTCTAGGAAACACTAGGACATGCCCCGTCTAAGCAAGTACCTCAACTTGGATTTGACCAGTTTTCGATGTATGAAGTGGTTTAAAACATACAGTAAGTGGCTTTTTAAGTGACGGTTAGCATTGGTATTTATTTTATGGTTTCATTTCCATTGCAGGGCACTGTTACTGACTCTCAACAGGTGAGTTTAACCAGTTCTAACCAGTTTTGATGAGTACCAGAGTAGGTGTACTTCCACGCCTGTCCCCTCGCTCCCTGATGCCTAACCAGTAACCACTCTTCTAATGTGCCATCCAATAAAGCAATGATTATGGTATCGATGCAGTATTAGCGTCTATCAGCGCTCGGCTGAGGAGCAGTAATTGCCGTCGTAGCAGAGGAAATGGAAGGGAAATTACATCTTCCTATAAAAAGAGATGGCTTCCTTGTGGCTCCTTTGGGACTGTGATGACCCTGATGAACGCTCTGTGTTGTGTGACTGTGAATTTGTGCATGTGCTTAGGTAGTTGGTATGCAGAGGGCTGTGGCTCCAATATCAGACTTCTAAAAGGTGTGATCAGGACAAGGGCGGTGCTCACAAGGAAAAGTCCCTGCTGTTTGCCACATAGTCATTTTTCTTTGTTGAGAAACTACATATAACAAATGCTTTTTGCATATTTCATTTACTTTAATTTGGATGATTGGTGTGGCCCAATAATAAGAAACTTATCCTGTAAATATTTACCGCTTGTTCAGTACCTAAAATTTACCACGCAAACACAGGATCACTCCTCACAAAAGCTTTGATGGAGCATAAGCATGGAAGAAATCAGCAACATGTATTAGCCCAGTACAATAAAGGCTTTTTAGAAAATGTAAATAGACAATTGTAGTGTGGGAGGAGTGCCTTTGTTCTTTTTTTTGTTCTAGGTAAAATAATTAGTATTTAGACTGTTTACTTTGTTATGTGAGCTCAATTGCATTAAATTCCCAACCCCCATTGGCCCAAGTTGTTTGACAGCTGAATTATTTAGACTTTCTTTCTTCTGGTAAAAATTTGTGTCCCTTCGAGTGTCAGAGAAAGAATGAAACTCCAAAGTGAAATACTCAAAGCTTTTGTAGATTTGTGGATGTAAGATTCATAGACCTGTGTGTTACCTGAGACTCTGCTCATTTGCTTTCAACTTGCTTTCAACACAAAAATACCGCAGCCCTCTTCGTTTTTATCAGTAATTCCTGCTCCAGTGTACATTCCCTTCTCTGTGTCCCTTCCCTGCAGACTCAGGCTTCTCACTGAGGACGTCCTGTCTCCTCTGACCTGAGGCAGCTATGATAGGACAGCGGAGGTGACCGAGGTGCTGAGGAAGAGAAAAGACGTGAGATTGAGCCATGCTTCCCTCGTTGGCAGGTAAATACACACTGTCTCCCTAAATCAGCCCCTGTCTACCTCCAGGACCCCCCTGCTCTCTCTCCTATGCACTCTATATCCCTTCTGTATGCCTTTCTCTCCCAATCTTTTTATTTTCCCTCTTCTGCTCTGTGTTTCTCATTCTGTCTTTCACCAACCCTCTCCTGCTCTCATTGTCTCTGTCTGGGCTTTCACCAATGAACTGTTTATTTTTGGCGTATAGTGTTCTGCGGTGACTCTTAATAAACGCTCTCCTGGGCCAAACTAAACCGAGCATCTGGCTAACGAGGAGGAATCGCATCGTTCTGCATGTTCGGACCCAGAGCTGTTGTTTTAAAGCTGGTGGGAACACTCTGGTGGGGGAGCTTTGAGGACTTTGAGGGGATTGGACTATGCGTGGGGTGAGAGAAGGAAGCCTTTATCTAAATGTTTAAGTAAGTCAACTTTATTTGTAGATTTTTTTATTGTTTATTTCACTCATTGAAAAGGCAAATGCAACAGTAGCAAAGAAAGTGCTTCACAATATTTAAAACATATAACAAAGTAGTGCTGTCAAAAATATCGCGCTATTATCGTACATTTTTGTATGGCAAGATTAACGCTGGCTGTAGTAGAGTAGTGGCTAGCGGTTTGTGAGTGAGGTAAAGTTAGCATGATATTCACAGATTCGGACTTCCGGGGTCAATAGCTCCCGAGCCTGGGCATGTCGGGCTCGAGAAGTTGGCACCGAGATTTTAAATTGAAATTGAACAGGGAGCCAGTGTAAGGACTTCAACACAGGTGTTATGTGGGCCCTCCAGGTGGCGCCGGTCAAAAGTCTTGTGGCTGAGGTTTGAACTGTATATGTTTCTTAGTGCTGTCTTTAAGTGTCATGCTGGTTGTTCTTGCAGAAGTGTTCAGTCTTTGTTTGTTTTCATATAAACTGCCACTTTTTACACTTAAAATACTTATTGTAAGTGTAAAAATAGCCAAAAATGCCTATATTTTGGTGATGAAATATAAATAATGGATAGTGCAATATTTGCTTATTTTTTTTGTTGAGGTTTTAGTAACAAATATTTGTTGTGAGGGTATTTTGAATAAAAAAACCTTTGAAATATTGTTAAGTACAAGACTGAAAAATGTGGATTATGTAGTTGCTAAAGAGAGTTGCTAGAGATTTGGTTGCAAGAGTGTAATAAAAACACATTTTCAGCAAACTCTCCCTAAAGCTGGGCTTAATCAAAGGGTTTACGAGCCGCGATTAGCTGCTGATGTGTGACTGAAAAACACATGGTCACACGTTTTTCTGACTGACGCACCGCTGCTGGAGCCGTGTAGACGGTAAAATATAGCTGCAGGAGTCGAACGGAGAGAGGCATAGGATAGACAGAGGACAGCGAATAAAGTTACTGCTAAAAACCTCTTCCTGAACACACATTAACATTTCTTGATGAAATTAGCCTCCCCAACCGTGGACCCAATGAATGTTTGGGTGTTAAAACACACTGTTTGAGAGGATAGTAGGATGATTAAACCCATATCCAACCACACGCTTCTCTGGGTCACGTCACTCATTCATAATTTGGCTCTAAAATTGTGTAGCAGCGTAAGCCTCTGCACATGTGCGTGTATTTCTCTACGGACTTTCACGACTGGCCTCTTTCACAAAGGAAATTACCATATTTTTAGTCTTGTCGAGGCTGTTAATATACAGTATGTGAATGGATTCAGCTTTGGAAACACAGCGGAGCTCTGCGATGCTGTAGTGATTTTAGACGAAATCCGAAGCTCAACTCGACTCCTCTCTCTCTCTCTCTCTTCTTTCTTTCTCTTTCTTTCTTTCCCTCCCTCTCCCTCTCCCTCTCCCTCCCTCCCTCCCATTGCTTCAGTTCCTCCTTGTCTCCTGCCGTCAGGTCAGTGCAGACGTCAGGTTGTGGCACGACACCCCAAAATGCTCACATCAAATCACTGACACGCGGACACGCAGACTCCCACGGACACACGCTCACTGTAGAGTCCTTCTTTGACAGCTCTTGCTCTCCGAGTGCGACAGATGGGCTGGGGTTCTCAGAGACGAGTGTGTCTGTGGCTGCTGAAGGACGCAGAGAAGGTGCAAAATACAGAGCAGGTTTTCACAAGCACTAAGGCACAGGGGAGCAGCGGAAATCGAAAACCCCAGTGGGAAGAATTGTTTTGTAATACAGTTCTATCTTAAATGCTTGATAACTACAAGTTGTTATGGCGTGAAACAAGGATCCACTTCAGAAAATATGTATAATGGTCTGTAAAATGCATAAGGGAAGAAAGCCCCTTTGGGTACACTTCAGTATAAATATGCTTTGGACAATGCTGTTTTCGGAGTCCATTTCCATATTATGCTTTAAGCCACGATCCAAATAAAAAATATTAATTGGAACTTGAACAAATCTGCAGTTTGATACCATACTATTCCCCTAGGTTCAGATAACGGTAAATGCAGCACAGATCAATTGAGCTTTCTTTATTTTTGAGTGACACAAATCAGTTAATTCTCGCGTGTGTCTGTGGAAATGCTCTCTTGACATTTGTGCGCCTTTGACATTGCGCGCACTTGTATGCACCTGAGGATCTCTTCTTCCAGCCTCGCACAGAGCTATCCCCCACACGTCCGGCTCTTGCCCTACAAACGGCGCTCTCCGGGTCCTTGGAGAGATCCATCGAGCTGCTATTGAGCGCCGCAGGAGCAATCGAAGCCCCCAGCGGCCCCCTTGTCCTGGTGGTTAATGATGACCCGCCCCTTCTCTCACCCCCAGTGCATATTGTCACCACTCCCCTTGTTCTTCGCTACGTATCTCTCTATCTCAACCCCCCCCCATCACTCCTCCTCTAAGGCGCGGAGGTCGGCTCAATGCCATTGATCCTCACCGTCTCTTGACCTCTACAGAAAAGATTTACTGATGGAGCCAGGCCGCTTTAATACATCCTGACTAGTCGTGCCTGCAAAATGGACTCTAATCAACAATGTGTTTAATGCATGCGCCCCCGTCCTTTATCCGCAGTCAATTCTCACAATTATTCTCCCCCCGTTTGGGAACAAAGACTTTAATTTGTCCAACACTGTTTGTTTAAGCAAGTCACTTCCCATATAGACATGGCATTAGTTACTGATAGACTGAAACAATAGAGGCAGCATTAGCATAGGCATTAGCATGACCTTTGTTATTGTTGCATTTGCCTTCATATTACATTCATGACATCCAGATTCATTCCAGGGTCATTTATTTATACAGCTAGATAAAAAAATATTCTGCAGATGTCCATTGCACATTATACAGCTTCTTCATATTCCCCTTATAGCCGTAGCCACCCATGTCCGCGCCTTGCTTTAGTGCATTGCCCAGTCCACGGAAATGCTTCAGTTGATTTAGCGGACAAAATGCACTTTACTGTTGGTGTTGCAGCCACTAATGTTTTCTTTACCACTGTCAGAGCACCTCCAGCACTAATTCTTTTACAGACCATTTGCACAGGCCATTTGTAACTTCCCACAACGCTGCCTTGCCACATACATTCTCCCTCCCTCGTCCTGCTTGATGCTTCTCTCTCTCTACTGTCACAGAACATGGTTAAGTTTTTACATGAACTTTAACAATAGCGATGCAACGACGTCCTTGTCGATTGCCTCTGCATGGTAAAAGGGCAGATTAGATCAGGGGTGACTATTACATGTAGGAGCGAAAGAGTTTATGTCCTTTTAAAGAACAGTTTGTTGTTGTTAGATGAGCCAAAAGAGCGGACTTTATCAAAGTCTAAGGCCCCGCCCCTGACTGTTACCAAGGAGACACTCATCAAAATGATTAAGATAAACGCAGATGAGTTGCTATTTATTTTTTAGATTATTATTATTTTGGACAATATGACCAAAATTTGGGGTAATGATATTTGTGGCCCTGAGTATGGAGGATCCAGACTGCCAAAACTATAAATAAATAAATATCTGTGACCTGCAATTCATAAAAGTCTACTATAGTGTCATTTTATTAACACATAATTGTAGTCAACATTTATCAATTTGAAAATGTTCTCTCTCCGTAGTATTATACATTATACTTTTATTTTATTGAAGGGGTCATTTTAAAAATATTTCAATGTTAAAATATTACATAATTACAACAAATGAATAACAAAATAATTATAACAATCCTGGTAAAAACTCCCCTTCGTGTCCTTCATAAAAATCTATAGGTAGATCTCCAGGCCTCGCTGGCTTTGAAAGTAGCTCGCAAGCCGAAAAAGTGTGTGCACCCCTGGATTAGATGATGCAGTAGTACTGATACAAGACGATGAAAGTTGATGAAATTGTTGATGGAAGCCTACATGGTTGAATCAATGCTTTTAAGGCATATTTAGCACCAGTTTATTCAAGTAACATATACATATTCACTTGGAATCTTTGCAAATAATAAAACCACACATCTAATCCTGGCTCTATTACTAATATTTGGTCTTCGAAATAAGCCATTTTGCCACATCGTTATGACAAATTTAAATAAAAGAGAAACGTCAGGTACATTTTTTTCATAATTTATGTCAGTAATACACAGAAAATTGATCACATTTATATTTCTAAATGTATTGTTGTATCCCCCATTCACCTGCAGTGTCTTGCCTTAATGCAGTATTGATATTGCCACACCATTCCCTGCCCTCCAGCTTGGACTTTGCAATTCGATCAGCAGACACCCAAGGCGATTAATCTTTATGAGTTTGAAATGTCAAATCTGTTACAATCTCGCAAGCTGCTAATCTGACTAAACTGAAATTTGGTTAGCATTTCCAATACCACCTCTTCTCAAATTTTGAAGGCACTGTCCGAGTTAAAACCAATGCAAACAAACAATTACTCCCACAGTATGTCCATCGCCAGTATTTGTTGTGGAGTTCTTGCATATTAAATTCTTTGGCATAAGGAGTGAACTGGCGTATAGTCCCTGGTGGCTAGTTTATGTCTCACAACCTAGCAGTAACCACTAAATAGTGATAAAACCAATTCTCATGTTTGCATGTCGAGCCCTCCCCCGTCCCTGTGGCTCTTTGGCTGACAATAATGGGTTTATTCCTGCTCAAATTGGCTCCAAATGAAAGAGCGAACAAGTCCCTGACACGATGTCACGCTTTCGTCCAATCAACACCCGGGTCCTGGCGCCTGGAGTGAAGTGTGATCTGTGACCACTCTCCTAGCAGCCCTCCGAGAGTTTGTGGCTTCCAAGGATGGAAGTAAAGTTTGAGTGAGAAGGGGCAGTGGGCGAGTGGTTGTGGACATCTCGGAAACAGCAGTTGTATACGTCTTTATTTTCTGTATTTTGTCAGCAAATTACTTCCCATTATACTGTATGGTGTTTTCATGAGATGTATTCTAGAGGAAAATGAATTCATAACAGTGTGTCCAAGACTGCATCTCTTGAGGGATGTTTGTTATTATCAGTTAGAATAAGGTCCAAGGTTCAGATACGACATTCCCCGCTCACACACAAGAAGCACCACTAATAGTGCAGTACAACAGTAAGCTCAAACAATTCTCAGGACTTCACAATCAGGATGAAACGCTGTCAAGAAACAATGGTTGCAATCACAATAGCCTACATTACTTAAGATTGAGATTCTGTTCCATACTATACAGATCAATAATTATTAAAACATCTGAAACAATTTCAAGATTAAAAACACATCGCTGTTTACCCGTCCACTCACCCATCCAACTCCCACCCCCCACATATTTACAGTAGCACAAAATTCATATATATTAGGCAAAAGCTAAACTAAAAAAGTGGGTCTTGAGCCTGCTCTTACAAACATGAATGTTCTCTGCGGCCCTGAGGTCCTGGAAACTGGAAAGACGCCTTGCTGTGTGTCCTGGCTTTGGGAATGACTAGGAGACTGGGCCCATGAAGGCTCATAGAATGAAAGCAGTTCTGAAAGATAAGAAGGGCCAAGACCATTAAGGCATTTAAAAACCATTAAAATAACCTTTAAATCAATCCTGAAACCAATGCCAATGCCCTGCTTTTGAAACCGGTGTAATGTGTTCCCACCTCCTGGTCTTCGTCAGGACGCGTGCCGCTTGATTTTGTAAAAGTTGTAAACCTGAAATACTCTTTTTGGGAAGACCAGTAAGCGGGCCATTACAGTAGTCAATACAACTGCTGATAAAAGCATACATCAGTGTCTCCGTGTTGGCCTGAGAGAGAATGGGGTGGCACCTTGGCCTTAACTCATTGACTGCCAGCCATTTTCAAATCAGTGTCTCCCATACTGCCAGAGGTTTTTCAGGATTTTTACTGTTTTTTGAAGACCCACAGAAAATGGAGTTCTCTCTTCTTTCATCTAAAAAAAGAAGTTTGTTTGTACCTCTTTCCATTCTTTAGTAATCGTCAGTAGAAAATAGGTGAAATCACCCAAAACGCCGGCCATTTTGTGAACAGCAACATTTCAAGCTGAAAAATGTCTTTGATAATAATATTTTTTGCTTTAGTGACATCTCAAACAACTGAAAAGTGTTTTCATTATATAATACAGCAGAAACAAGAGTGAGAAAAGGCTTAAAGCCACGAGGGAC
>OMNZ01054494.1:0-14398 GCA_900303255.1 Lesueurigobius sanzi | reverse complement strand
GGATAAAGCGGAAGAAAATGGATGGATGGATGGATGAACGCAACCTATTGACATCTTAACACATTTTTAACTTTTATTGTGTGTGTAAAATGAACCTAAATTAGGTGTTTGTTTGATTATTGGAAATCAACCTGCATTTGGATATTTGTGATAATGCAAGTGACTAGACCTGACTATTTTGATTCTGAGGAGAATTTAGAGCAGGGGTGGGCAATTATTTTTTACAAGGGGCCAGATGAGAAACCTGGATTGAGTCCGAGGGCCACATCAAACGATGACTTGAATTTAATTGGTGCATATTGTAAATAGGAAAATACTATTGACCAAACTTTTTCTAATTTATAAATGAATAATAATAATGAGCGCTGTAGCCAGCAGTTTAGAAATAGTAAGATGAAAATACATTTATGTGGGGGGTCCTGCCCCAGGAAATTTTTAATTACACAGATGTACTTTAGTGCAATCTGGTGTATTTTAGATGCCGAAATTGTATTTGAATCAGTCTTATTACACAATGACACAAATAAACAAAATTAGAACACAGGCTCATTCAAAGCTGGTATTAATTTAAATGTATCGGTCTCCCATCCAACTACTGACCAGGCCCTGCCCCCTGCTTAGCTTCAGAAATTTCACAGGATCAGGCAGAGCAAAGGCAGTATGGCCATAAGACAGTGTCAGTGCCCTCTACTGGACAGGTGTGGAATTGCTTCCTTAAAAAAAAAAAAAAAAGGCTGCCCCCTAGCGGCTGGATTGAGCATTGTAATTATTTCTTTAAAATGTCATAACTCTGGCTAGGAATGGGCTAGAGACTTACTTTTTTTTTTGACATGTTCAGAAATTTTGGCTCACCAAGCCGCGGGCCTGATGGAATCCTCTGGCGGGCCGCATCTGGCCCGCGGGCCGGGGTTTGTCCAGGTCTGATTTAGAGCATTTAGCAATTGAGATGAAACTTACTGTGATTTATTTACTCAGTGATGTACCAGACGAAGCAAAAGTAAGGCAGCCTTTTTTTATGGTCAGTGCTAGATACTCGGGTTGGGATTTTTGATAGATCTATGAGTTGGTTTGTCTGAAAATATACCTAACCTTAACTACAGTATAACCATATCCCAGTTCCTAACCTTTGTCATCACGTTTTCACAGCAGACTGTGCCTCCCGACCCGACTATATAGTATTAGGAATATCACGATTCAGAATTTTGGAGTCACGAAAATATAGAACATTTCTCAAAATCTTACAAAAACTACTGTCCAAACTTCCACAAATGTATATTTTTGTATTCATTTAATTGTTGTTTTAATTAAAATCCTGGAATTTTATAGTGACATAAGAAATCCAAAGCTGCACATGGTTCTTTTGGGACTTTCTTTGGCAATGTTGTGCAATTATCAGCAAAGATGGATAAGACATTATTAACCTATTTAACCTGTCACTGACTTCATGTATTTTTGGTGAAACGCTGGATGCCATTTCTTCAGCCTTTAATGTGTATTGGAGAAACATACTCACGAGAAACGATCTGTGGTGGTACATGTACTACTGGTCAAATATTACTCTAATGGAAGTGAACGTTTCCCAGTGAAAAATGTACTGAAGTTAAAGTACGTGCTTTATAAAGTACTTAAGTATTCGGTGTAAAAAGAACATTTCATTTTGAGTGTTGTGAATCTTTAAAAACATGAAACTTATGAATATACAATACTTCTGAAGATGCATTTGAGTCTTTTCCTCTTCAGTTCACTCTGGTTTAATATCAATGACCAAAGAATAGGAAAACAACAGATATATTCAAACTAATTTAGAAAACACTTGAGGGACAACCCATAGTACAGTTAGTGGAATTGAATTATCCATCTGCACAGCGAAAGCTTCTGTTCCGGAGTGGACATGATAATGATATTAAATCAGAGAGAAAACAGAACTTGTCTGCACTCTGTAATAGGGCTATCACCGTTAGACAACATCATCAATATATATATTTTTTTCATTATCGACAAATCGCCTATGTACATTTTTCACTCGTGGACCGCCATTGAGTCATTTTTTGGCCGCGCTGATGTGTTTTCTTGCTCGGCAAAGCGTAAAAGGAACTTTGGGGGGCAGTGTTTTCATGCTTTCACTTCACCTCGAGAGAGAAGACGAAGCAAAGCCACAGATCAGAGAGCGTAGTGGTAGCAGCGAGGAGCAGGAGCAGAGTTTACAGAAAAGATTGCTCCTGAATGGAAAAATCCAAAGCACATTTCTCAGAAAATAAAGCTGCTAAATCACTAACATGTAGCTGTGTATCATGGCAGCAGTTCTAGCTCCTGCGGTTGCAAACCTGCAGGATAATGCATATTTTTTGTAGCTTTTCTGAAACATAGTTGCAGTTTTAGTGCTTCCAAAGCAGTGTTTGGTGATGTATATCATTTATTTAGAAGTCATCAAATTACTACAAAAAACTAGCCTGGTTAGCGCCAGCCAAAATGTTACACACTATATTTAGTCTGGGATCCACCCATTAATTTTCTCGTTGGAGAGGTGGTTTACGATTGTCCATAGCCGTTTATTGGGCGCTGAGAATGTCATCATATCCATCTGCACGTAGCCCATAGCCATTCATATCAATTGTACCAGATGACGTATGAGCCTCAGCTAATCCAGTCTGTTGAATAGTACCATCGTCTTGCCATCCCTCCCCGTTCTGTGATTGGTCCCCAAATCCATCCATGCAAAGATTTCGACCTTGGTCTCCAGGATGCTGAGCAGTTCCAAATGATTTGAGCGCGAGCAGCATGGGTATTCCCAGGCTAACAAAGAACTAAAGCATATCGCCAAAATAGGGCTATTTTTAGATTTATTTTGTTTTTCCTGTTTCATTTTACAGCATTTTGCACTTTGTTTTGGTTAATTTTGGATTGTTACACTTTGTGTAAACGCTTTTAACTTAGTTATAGTGGTTTTGTTTTATATACTGTATAAATGTAACATTAGCTCTTTGATTAAGGTCAATAATGGAATTAAGAGGCTTAGTTTTAATATGCACAGCAGCTTGAGTTATTTATAGCTAAATAAAAATAATTGTTACATTAGTCGACTAATCGAAAATCCTAAAATTCTCACGATTAATGTACCGTGAGCTTTTATTACCAGGTTAATCGTAACACCGGTTAATCTCTAGCATTAGCATTAGCATTATTGTGGCCGCACCTCTGTGTTGGTTGAGTGTCCACCGCCGTGGCCTGGTTCATGGCTCCGATCCACTCTCGCTGCTCCTCATGGCTGTCGGCGCTGAAGTAGTAGGTCCTGGTGCCGCTGTGCTCGGCCTGCATGCAAAAAGCAATGGGACCCCTCAGCTCGTCCTCCTCAACCCCATTCTCACCGTCCTCCTGCCACACCTGAGGAACAGAGGCCACCACAGTGAGGGAAGGAAGGGCATCTGGGGCAAATGCAGGTGAGACACTCCAGGTGAAAAAAATTACTTTTGCTTTTGCTTTTGCTGAATATTACAGACATAAATATGAGGGAAAAATGTATTGCAAGTTTTATGTTTTCAAATAAAAATGAGGCATTTTATGAGTAAAAATGGCCAAAATGTGAAACCCAATGAATGGATAGAGCCAGGTTTAAAAGTATGGTTTTATTTTGTTGGTATAAAACATCAGAGGGGGATTTGCTATATTGTTCAGTTTTTGAATAAACTAGTTATTAGTGAATAAATCTGTAAAAATTTTAATTTCGCTGTAATTTTTTGGGACTCAAAAGTTTACATGCCCTGGCATAATGTCAGGGTATGTAAACTTATGCATTTCATAGAATATGAATGATAACACAAAAAGCTTTATTTCACTCATGGTTAGTGGTTGCGTGAAGCCCTTTACTGTCAAAAAAAAAACTTTTTGTTTACACTTTTCAACTAGAAACTAACCAAATGTCCCTGATCAAAAGTTTGTTGTTGTGAATCTTGAAAGAAACATACACTTTTGTCAGAGTCCTGTATTTCAGCTGAAGTGAGTTCTTGCATTGCTCCTGAACAGTTTTCCTGGCAGTTGTTGAAGGTCATGTAAACATTAGATCAGGGACATTTGAGTAGTTTCTGTTTCATTATGATTTCAAGAGTAAACTCAGTTCTTTGACAATAAATGGCTTCGCACAATCACTAACCATGAGTGGACAAAAAGGTTTGAAAAATGGTTTGAAAAATGAAAAATGGCCAAAAGAATAAAGGGTATGTAAACTTATGAGCAAAACTGTTGGGATTTGTCCAGCAAACTATAAAATAATTGTCCAGTTATTCAGGAGCATGCTATTTAGGGGTGCACTATATTGATAAAACAATGTGCAATACAAGTCTGCAATATTGCAAAAACAATATTAGAGTGAAGCCTGCCAGTTTCGGATAAAAAGCCTTTATAATTAGATGAACATTGTACAAAGGTATTTTTCCACAAAAGTCTGCTTTTACAATATACTGAAGCACTAAACCAATTTTATTCCACAACAGAAAAACAGGTAGAGCTTTTTAAAAATGCAGCATAGTTAATAAAAACAAAAAATGGATGCTCAAACCAAACCATAAATAAAGAGACCAAAATTCACTTCAGTTAATCGGATTTTCACAAAAAAAGCAGCACAAATATGAGTCACAGAATATTATTACTACATACATATTAATAATTTATGAACGTAGTGCAGGGATGAAATGACAAGAATTAGACTGAGCTCATGACGACACAGTAATAAAACATACACATGCGTCATGCAGTTACACCAGGAAATCCAACATGACACTGTACCTTATCAGAGGTGGCTGGAGGACCTCAGAGAGAACAGTGAGGCGGGGACAGACATGGAAAACACGTACAACACATGTATGACACATGTATAACACTTGTTTATAGGCCGCTGTGTTAAAAGGCCTTGCTGTTCAAGTCCAAAATAATGTATAATGATTTTAGTTTGTTTCTTGTAGTTTATGTTTTTGTGTTCTGAAACTTAATGGAAGACAGAGACAACATTCTGGGCTCATACAGCACCAGTCAGACGTTTGGAAACACTTTTAATGTATTGGATAATATTATTTATTTCAAAACTATTTACATTGTAGATTCTCACTGAAGACATTTGTTTATGAATGAACCCAAATGGAATTATGTTTTAAAGGTTGAAGTAGATTCTTCAAAATACCATTCAGTCACAGACAAAGTAATCCAACTACTGATTACTCTTAGTAAAAATAATCTCGTAACTTTTTTGATTTTGGTTTAATAAAAAGGGGGGACAAAGGGGGGTCAAACAACAGCTGCTCAGTTCTTTGGAATGAACTTAGTAAATGTTGCTTTTGCTGTAACTTGATTGAATACTGTTCACTGCTGAACATAAGACTAAATTAAACACTACATATTTCATAAAATAAATGTACAGCAGCTGTGTTTGACTTTTGCACAGGCCTTAATCTGGAAATTAATGTTTTCAGCTCAAAAGATTACAATAAAGTCATGGAATCATTACTTGATAAAGTATTTATAATCTAATTACCAGATTTGCAATTGTAATCCCGTTACATTATTTCGTTACTAAAATAGTAATCTAATTACAGTAGAGGATTACTGAGTAATCTGTTACTCTGCAAAACTGGTCACAGCTAAGTGTTCTGTACAGAGGATCCAAAATATGGAATAAACTCCCAACTCACTTCACAGAAATCTTAATACTGCTTCTGAGTCATTTTCCTCTAGGTCTATCTTACCTTTGATCAGCGGTTTATTGTGTATCATATCTTTGTACATTTGAAATGTATTTCGTGTCATGTTTGAAAACTATATCTGTATTTATAAAGTTTTCTGGAGGTTACCTCATGTTAAGCCCTAACCATCCATAAAGTAATGATTCTTTGAAGACTGCTCCGCACACTTTTGATATTTACTCAATGAAGCTGTGAAAAATTTAAATATAAAACATTTTGAGTCATTTCATCCTTTTTTCTTTCCTACATAATGTCATGTTTATTCATAGTTTAACGCCTTCAATGAATCATACAATTTAAATAGTTTTGAAAATAAAGAAAAGCCAACACATGAAAAGTGTTTCCAAACTTTTGACCAGTACTGTATATGTTTTATACTGTTTTAGTGTTTGTTTGCTTTTTTATGTTGCTTTACATGACTCCTTACAAGACAGAGAACTAATTTATATTCTATTCAAAGTCTGGTTTAATCCTGATTCCATGTCATAGATTGACCCCAGAGATGTGACTTAAGAGAACACCAAACCAAAAACTAACCTAGAGGGGTCTTATTGTCCTATTGGACCTCCATCTTTTAATCCCTGGGACTCAGAGCTTGGTTCTCTTTTTAGTAATACTACCTCCAGCACAAGAAATCTCGGTGTGCTCTGTAGCTTAAGCTTTAAAGGTCAAGTAAACAGTGTGATGCAAACCTCTTTTCATCAACTTAAATCATTTTTAACCTGCTCGGACCTTGAGAAAGTAATGTATGCTTTTATATGTATGCTTTTATATACTCCCCATTGGATTATTGTAATGTATTATACTCGGGCATTAATCACACATCACTGCACAGACTGAAACTAGTCCAAATCGCAGCCGCAAGACTCCTAACTGGTGCTAGGAGGTATGAGCACATTAGCCCAGTTTTGGCTTCACTCCATTGGTTGCCCATCAAGTTGCGTATATAATAAATGTTTGAATGGTTTGGCGCCTGGTTATCTTTGATCAACCATATACTCCAGCCCGAGCACTGAGGCAGAGTGATGGTACAGGTCTAGTGATGGCGGTGTCCAGGTCGCAAATGGTCCAGGTTCATGTTCCCTCCTTGTGGAACAATTCATTAAAATAAAGACCTTTTTATATCATAAGGCATTTGGGTAATTGTTATTAGTCTCATTATTTACTTGTATTTTATTGTATTATGTTTTCTGTGAAGCACTTTGTAACTGTTGTTTAGAAAAGTGCTATGAAAAAAGTACTTTTTCTCTCAATTTGAGTAACTAGTGTCAAGAAATCTGCGAAGTGGCGTAAGTTTTTTTACACTTAAATTAAGAAAAAACATCAAGGATAATTTCGTTTCAAGTAAATTAAGAATCTTTTTAATGTAATTTTGAGTGCAATGAGTTCTATTTTTCTTTATTTTTCTTCATTTAAGAGGAAAAAACTTACTCCACTAGCAGATTTATTGAACTTAGTTTCTCAAATCAAGGGCAAATTGTACTTATTTCTAGGTTACTTTTTGCCATATAGAAACTATAACAATATAAAAGTTGTGATAAAATATATTGTATGTAATTTCCTTTTTATTCAACACTAACATTACATTTTGTGTAGGTTCTCAGTCGTACAGGAGTTGTCCATCGTAGGCAAAAATTCATCAGTCTTCATCTGTACTCTGTAGTTGAAGTGTAGGACGTTTCGATCTTAGTCCAAAAAGCTGATGAGGATCTTTGGACTAAGATTGAAACGTCCTACACTTCAACTACAGAGTACAGATGAAGACTGAGGAACTAAGATAACATGTCATTTTTGCATTTGTAGCTCATGAACAACCAAATTAATAACAATTGTAAAAAAAAAAAAACACTTCCTAGCCTCAAAACAGCACCGTTTAAACACATATTGTACACACACAGCACTCTTCAGCGCAGCTATGCCATAATAAAACACATCTCCGTGTGATATTTCCTGATGGATGTGCGCAGAGATGACCTTGAAGCAGCGCTCACAGTCCTCCAGATCCAAGCTCTCGTGTGTGTGTCTTTGTGTGTCTTTGTGCGTCCGTGTGTGTGTGTGTGTGTTTCTGCGCGACGCCGGACGACAGAGATGTGTTCATTCAACATATCGGGAGGAAGCCACGTCACCGGCGCGCTTCCTTCCACGGTGGAGCAGAAACCCGAGACCCCGCCCCCCCCCCCCCCCGCCGCCGCCGCCGCCATTGGCTGAAACGGCTGTATAGTAACAGGCAGCAGTAACCATAGCAACAGAGGCGGAGCAGCGCTGGTGTGTGGCCTCCCTGGCTTCATTGTGTCCTCCCTTTGTTCCCCGTCCGTCCGTCTAGGTAGCGCGAGACAAAGACGCGTCAAATTTGAGACGGGGACAGGTGACGGTTTATACGCGGGTATTTTATAATATGTTGCAAGTCAATATGAGAGTTCTTTGTTTACGGAGTCTGCTCCTTTGTTATGGAATATTTAGGGCTGTGAAATTAACCAGCGCAATGGCACCGTTTTTTTTTTCTTCCCTGCAATGTGTGCTCTAATATTTCTCCAGCTAAACCTAGTTTCCAGCAGCAATAGCAGGGTTTATTCAGGTCGCAGGGAGTCAAATTTCATGTTTTTGATACCGTTTTATTGCCCAAATGGTTTGTCAACAGAGATATGATGATGTGAGTGAGAATGAAAAACATAACAGTGGTACAATTCTAGCCAAAATTGTCGTTGAATGTGTTTCAGACCCAATGTTTTGTGTTTTTGATGAACTTAGTAGCGCAATGTCATTATTACCCAAGAATTTTAGGTTTAATCCAAGTTTGAATCCAATTTGATGCTTTTTGATGAGACACAAGGCCTTAATATTGGCACAATTCATGTAATGGATTTTTAATACGCTGCGGAAACCCTGTAGACACAAACAAGAACAGTAGCAAACTTTTGAGGGATAAAAGATATTAATCCAGATCCAAATAATTGTATAATGTATTAAGTTAAGCCAAAAAATATAATTTGTTAGTTTAATGAGAACAATTTGCAGGATCATGGCACTGTTTTAGACTATCTATTATCAAAATGCAGTATTTCTGTGCTGCTGATAATCTAGTGCAGTGTTTCCCAAACAGGGGTACGGGGACCCTTGGAGGTACGTGAAGAGCTTAGAAGGGGGTACTCGGAATAATTTCAGATATAAAATAAGAAAAACCTGAATTGTGCTTTTGATTATTATGTTCAAAGAAAAGCTACTTAAAACATGTAACTGTAAAGAGTGAGAGTTTGACAATATTTAGTAGCCTTTTTACTCAAAACCATCGAGGCAGGGGGTACTTGGAGTATAAATAAAAAGGCCCAAGGGGTACACAAGACAAAAAAGATTGCACAATTATGAAGTGTTCGGTTGATAAAAGCACTGATCAAAAGACAAACTATTATTGGTAAAGGCCCAATGCACAGAACCACTGCTTTAAAGGTCAGTCTAGACCAGTTCTCAACTGGTGGGTTGGGACCCAAAAGTGGGTCGCGGAGACATGTTCAGTGGGTCGTGAGGCTTTCCCAGAGAACATGTGTCAATATGTTATCGATGGAAAAAGTAAGAAAACATCATCCGAGTCTGTTAAAAGTGTGTTTTTGATCATAATTTCAGTTTTATTTATAGGTTCATTCAATACTTAATAATAGTATGGATGATACTGTTGCCAGTAAAACAAAACGTACTCCTTATGACACAGAAATGGTTAGCAGTGGGTAATCAAAGAATAGATTTGGATGAGGATCTAACATATATAAATCGCATATTTGTCTCTCCGTGAAGAGGAGCTGGAGACGTCTCCGCTCGCAGGAAAGTTACAAGTCAGGTCTTAGGAGAAGAGCTCACAGAAAAGACACATGTAAGCTATTTTTCAATTATAAAAAAAAATCTGTAATAAAAGAGAAGCTTGTATTTCATTCTAATTATTTAATATAATATATTTAAATAAATATGTATCGAAAACAAGTATACTGAAAACATATTTTTGTTTAGAAAGCCTGGTGGGTCTTGAGACTGCACTAAAGAAAGTGACTTAGGTGTTTCAGCTCAAATAAATGATAAAAACACCAAAGAAACAGTATTTTATTGAATAAATAACCATTATTGTTCTGTTTTATGGTTCTACAACAAATCTAAACACCAAGTACGAGTATAAATTACTTAATTTGAGAATATTAGTCTTGTTTAGAGCCGTTTTGACTAGATTAGACATATTTACTACTGTCATCTACATTATTTGGTTTATTTCATGACCATTTTGACTGATTCTAAGGTAATCTACTTGAATTAGGAAAATAAAACTGCCAAAAGGACAAGACCATTGTTCTTACCCCATTGCAAATAAATCTAAATAAAAAAGGAAACAAGTAGAAATCTATTGAAACAAATCAAAAACACCTTAGAACAAGTGGTTAGAATCACTATTAACTCGTCAAAACAGCTCAGATTTAGATAAATAAGATGAATTTGGGTCATTTAAACTTATCAGATATTTACTTTTTCTGTAGATGACAAATAATTAATATAGGTATCGAAAAAAGTATCGTTCAAGTATCGTTAAAGTACTAGTATCTAAAAATGAACAATACCCCGCCCTAGTTGAGAACCATTGTTGTAGACGAAATGAGTTTGTTTTTCAACTTAATTACTTAAGAATACACTACACACTTTATGATGGAGGCGGTGGATGGTAAAATTAACCTCCTCTGACTCCTGGATAAGTCTGATAATGTTCCTTCTTCATCATTTGCTGTTTACTACACGCTGCGACACACGATCCGCGCTGTGTTTACACTTTACAATATGTGGCTGTCTGCTTGTGGTCAACCACTCACTTGGAGAGCACAGAGGGACAAACGGGACCTGAATGTGCCTGTGGTTTCCCAACACAGCAGGAGAGACCCACTGAAGAGTTAATTATTACTTTATATGGCACAGAGTGTGGCCGGTGCACATAAAGCATGTGGCTCGTATTGTTGGCACGTGTTCAGAGAGTGCTGCTCCGGGATGACTGCAAGACCCACTTTTATTCCTGATCATGATGTGCCCCACTTCTCCGTTCTCATAACTTCAATTATGGAACATGAGTTTGAAAATCTGTTTCACGTATAATGACAACTACATGAATTCTTTTCAAGGTAGCATAAAGTCCTCGCTGATACATTAACAGCCAGCACTAAATACAAAAAAGTGTGAAAATGTCATAGGCTTATTCCAACTATCTGCCTCCAGAGTGAATAAATATGAAGGATACAGCTGTGGTTTTTATGATTAAACCAGAACAAACCAGGAGAAAACTAGGTCTAAAATCGGACAATATCACGGACTGAATCTGGATTAAACCAGGACTAAACCAAGAAGTAAACCAGACTAAAGTATAGACTGAAATCAAGGTCTAAACCCAAGGACCCAATCAGAAATAAAGCAAGAGAAAACTTGGTCTAACCTGGACAATACCACAGACTGAACCAAGTTTAAACCAGGACTAAACCATGAGGGATGCAGGTCAAAACTCTGGACTGAAATTCGGACTAAAACAGTTCTTAACCAGGACTAAACCACTTCAACACCAGGTCTAAATCCAAGAAGAAGCAGATGGCTTTAATCGCCTTTAAAAGACATGAATTGAGACACATGAACTGTGATAAAATCGAAATCATGATTTAAACAAAAAAAAAATCGTGATAATATTTTTTGGCCCTACTCAGAGACAATTCAATTTGAATAATCGTGACTGTGATTAATCTTAACTATTGCCATTTTGCTGTTTCATCTGCTCCAGTCAATCCTGTGGCAGCTTGGACTCCTGAGCTCTAATTTGTGTTAAACGGTTCTAGACAGGAAACGTTCATTTGTTTTCTGGGGGTTGGTTTGAAAGGTCCATCTCAGTAACCACATTCGTAAATGTTACTGTTTGGGAAAGATAATCCAAAATGGAGATTGATTAATATGAGGCAGAGCTGCACAACATGAGAAAAACATTGCTGTATTCCAGTCATTCCAGTCATCCCAAACTTGAGTGTCGCTGCCCCCTCGTGCATCCAAAGAAGCCCACAGAAACCGCACAGGGCTCGCCAATGATCAGAATTCACTCTATTTAAAGGAAAATGCTGTAGTTTTCTTCATAAATTTACCTAAAGGACAACAACAATTAATTACATCTGTTCTGATTGTTCCAAATATGAGACAAACCTTGGACCATAATCTAATCAGAGCAGAATGATGACTCTCTCGCTCTCTCACTTTCACAATCCCAGACTGAATTTTACAGATTCTTAGCTTTCAAATGATGAATGACATGTGAAACTTGTACTAAGAGCATCCTACAGACATTAGCTTTAAGTTGACTCTATCAAGACGTCCTCAAACGGCGTCACTTTAGCTTCATGTGGCAAAAAGGTTTTTTAAATTCCACTTACAATGCACCTTTTCCTGCCAACCGATTCATTGATTACCTACACAATACTTTACCGAACCATAATACAAAATCAGGACCAAAATAAGGTGTAAATGGATCTATTTTAACTCAACTAAACCTTTGCACATTTTAAGGTTACTATATACTTGTTTTTGTTTTGAACTATTAGCCAAAAGTGGGGACATTTTGCGATACATTGTGGATTCTTGCTATTTGGATATTTTGTCATGTAATACTGAGATAAAGATAATTATTTGTGCAGTCCCATTTTCAACGTAGCTGCCAAAAACACATTGAACTAGACATACTGTAACCCTAATCATTTACTTGCATCGATTTAACCAAACTTTATCACGCCGGAAAACAAACAGGAATCACATAGATGATGCTTAATCTTTAGCTAAATTCGTACCTCCTTGATGTCTCTCTGTCCTCATTACTCATTACCGCGGGGTGTATGGCACAATAATGGGCTGATTTATGTAATGGCTCGGGGTTGGGCCATTTTGATTTTGCAGAGGCTTGCCTATTGACTTTGTCCTGCCGCTGTCTCGTGGAAAAAATAACGAGGATGACTGTTGTGGCGTGTGCTGCGCATTTCAACAACCTGAAGCTAAGCCCAAGCACAAAGAGCAGGCCTTCATTGGCAGAGAAGTTAGGTGCATTAGCCCGCAGACACAAATAAGATTGGGGTTGCTTAGAGATCCCCTCAAAGTCGACTGGAGCTTTTCGCACACTTAAACTCTGCTTTTGTGCTGGAATGATCTAATTCTATTGAGAAAATGCAGTGTATTTGTGAGTCTTGTTTTTACTTAATTAAACATATCCTGCTGTCTAAACACTTTGGCAAAATATTGTGACTGTTTTTGTTTTTTTCAATGCTGTCTGCATCAATAGGTTAAAAAAACACCCAGGAGACTGTTTACCGAGGTATTTCGTATGACTAGACACACTCCACAAACAGGACACTCCTTGTGTCATGGGCAAACATGGCACTCTGTCAAGGTAACAGAGCTCACTGTCCTGATAACAGGTCTTTGGATTAAAACTAGACCTCGACCTTTGAGCTGTTATACTTGTCCCAACTTCGCATTAAACCAGAAAAACTCATGCGGCAGCCACAGTGTTCACGTTACCTGAAAGAGTCATCAACAAAGGTTTGGATTACCACCTCCAGGCACAACTAGCCGTCTCTCCTTACAGCGTTCAGATCAGGGATCAGGTGTGGTTCAAGGCCACCGTTTCTTTTCATTTCACTACATTTCCAGTCAGGCTTTTCTGTTTTTCAATCGTTTTAACTATAAGAGCGTTCAGTTTCCTGCTTTATGATAGCGCCTGTGTGGTCTGACTAATGAGGCACCACAGAAAGACACTTATCAACTTTGTAGGTCATTGACAGTTGTGGAATGAATAACAATGCAATCACAAATCATAGCAATAAATACAGCATGAAACCGCACTAATAGCCTCAAATAGTAAATACCTGTGATATAGTGCTACAATCACACTTGTAACACCAGAAAAACCTGAAAAGCACATGGCTCACTCACACGCTGCATGTGTTTACCAGCATTGTACCAACAATAGAGGTTTTAGAATATATCTTTTCAGTGAGTCCTACAGTGTAATGTGGACAGTGTTGGGGAGAATACTTTGAAATTGTATTCAGTTACAGAATACTGAATACTTGTCTTAAAATGTATTTTGTAACGTATTCAGTTACTTTGCCCAATCAGTGTACTGTATTCTGAATACTAAGAATACTTTCACCTTGATTAGCATTATATTTTCATATAAATATGGTGAAAGATTAAAAATATGCAGCAACTGTTTTCTGTCTCTCTCCCTCCTTTGTCTCTCCTCTTCTCCCTCACTCTCTCCTTCCTCTCTCTCCCTCTTCCTCCCTCTCGCCCTGTCTCTCTTCTTTCTCCTTCCTCTCTCTCTCTCCCTTTCTTTGTCTCTCTCTCCTTCCTCTCTCTCCCTCTTCCTCCCTCTCTCTCTCTCTTCTTTCTCTTTCTCCTTCCTCTCTCTTTCTTTTTCTCTCCCTCTTCCTCCCTCTCTCTGTCTCTCTTCTTTCTCTTTCTCTCTTTCTTTTTGTCTCTCCTTCCTCCCTCTCTCTCTGTCTCTCTCTTTCTTCTCTCTCTCTCCTTCCTCTCAGTCTCTCTTCTTCTCTCTCTCTTTCTTTTTCTCTCTCTCCTTCCTCTCTCTTTGTCTCTCTTCGTTCTCTTTCCCCTTCCTCTCTCTCTCT
>OMNZ01054487.1:1548-21806 GCA_900303255.1 Lesueurigobius sanzi | reverse complement strand
GTGTGTGTGTGTGTGTGTGTGTGTGTGTTTGTCCTCATGTCCTTAAGTGTGTCTGTGCACAGATTTAAAATCTCAAAAGATTTTAAATCCTGTAGAGTGTGGGCAGCTTTAGTCTTTCAATTGAGGGTATTTAGAATAAATTTGCTTTCCAAAATTCAAAGGAATAGATTGTAACACTCAATCATTAAATTTCAGCTTCATATCACATGACATCAAGAGAGAAAAGATCAAAACGACCAGGGAATCACAAACATACAGGTGTAAATGTCCATGTTATTTTGATTTGAGAATTGAGTAAGCAAATAAATCAGCATCATTCCTCTGCCAATGGAGCAAGTATTGTTGCACTTAAAATAAGAGAACGATATCTCACTGCACTGATGAGAAAATACATTTAAATTCAATTGAAATTAGACACCTCCCCCCCCTTTTTAAGTAAAAAATGATGTATTCTATTCATAGATAATTTTACTTACTCAAATCAAAGGTAAATATACAATTTTTTTTTTTAATCTTCTTTTTAGATGTCTTTTTTGCAATGTAACTCTAACAGTTGTAATTATCTTAGTGTGGTCTAAATATTGTATTATGGGTTTTCACTGTAATAGTTTGTCCATGGCCCTTTCTGTGGTAAACGGACTATTCCTATTATCAGGTGATTTTGTGTCTAATGAAAAAGTCTTGGAAATAATAGCTTTCCTCTGCTCTGTTTATGACTCAGTCAGGGTTTATCAGTGCCGCGAATGAGCGGTTTCTTTCTTCCTGGATTTTTCCTGCTCTCTGAAAAGGCAGCCAAAAGAGAATCACATTGTGCGGTTTGATTGCTTCACCCTCTGCATTAGTAACCAGCTTGACAAAAGACCAAGCCGCTCGTATACAAATATGCATGTGCACTCAGACACTCGGCACACATGAGAGACTGACACAGAGATAGGCCAGTTTGAAGTCGCATCAGGAGCGACAATCAAACACTATGGTAATGTCTTTGTTTTGCCAGAGTCTAACATCCACATTAACGCGTGGCACCGAGTCAGTGTGCATATCCAAAGGCCAGGATTAAATGAAATTCTTTGATTTGAAAGGATTTAGTTGCACCAAAATGGAACAAAATAAGCTCGGAGATAAAAATCCATTTCGCAAGTAATTTTGTTCTGCTCATTTCTGCTAATTATTTGTTGTTTGTGCCTGTCCTCTACATATGTGCACACGAGACGGGAGTAAAGTGGGTTATTTGTCATTATTATTGCAAGATTGAGGGTTTTAGTGTTGTCACATTTCAAACTCAGTTTTGATACTGATGATGGATTAAAATCTATACCGATTTACATATCCACTTGCAAAATTGATGTACAGTAGTCCAACAGGGTGGACGCCTGTCTCTTACCGTCAGTTTTATCCTAATTTAACAGACATGGGATGTTGATGTTATGATGACAGGTGGCACCTGCTCAACCGAGTATCTGCATTATGTACAGAATTTATGGATTTTATTTTTATTTTGACGATTCCTAATGCAAAGACATGCAGTGAGAGACCTGTTTGTTTTACTTGTTTTTCTGTTGCCTATTCCATTTGGAGGCAGTAGATCATTCTTACATTGAGATTTTCACCATGAACTGTAGTGGTCATTAGGGCTCAATCATTTCTTTATAATGGTTTTCAAATAATGGTTTCTATATTGGTGCATACAATTGTGCTCAAAGGTTTAGGGTATAAACCTATGCATTTCATATATGAATGGTAACACAACAAAAACTTGATTTCACTCATGGTTAGTGGCTGCCTGAAGCCATTTATTGTCAACAATAAAATTTGTTTACACTTTTCAACTATAGAAAGTAGACAAATGTCCCTATTCAAAAGTTTACATATTGCGCATCTTGAAACAAACATAATTTTTAAATTTTTTTCTTTGGTCCTGAACAATTTAGGAGCATTGAACAACTTGGACATTTGAGTAGTTTCTGTTTCATTATGATTTCAAAAGAGTGAACTCAGTTCTTCTGACAATAAATGGCTTCGCACAACACGAACCATGAGTGGAAAAACTGTATTTGTGTTATCATTCATATTCTATGAAAAATGGCCAAAAGATTAAAAGGATATGTAAAGTTTTGAGCACAACTGTAATTTCTTTCTATGTCATTTGGTTTAAGTAATGAAATTAATTTAGTTATGTTTTTTGTTGCTCAGTTGGTAAGATATGATTAAATATTTAAGTAAGAAGTATTTCAGTGCTGATAGTTGTAGTGACATCATGAATGCCCTGGTTTTATTTTAGTATATTTTCATTTCCTGATTATGCCATGCTCAGTTGTGCCCAAAGCAACCGAGCGGGGGCAAGAAGGCAACTGCTATTTTCCACGTCATTCCACGTTTTCCCGAAGCAACTGTAAAACAATCTGCTCGTGGCTTCAAAGGTGCCGCGAAATGCCGTATCCGTGTGTACGTCCAAAGGCCAGGGGTAAATGTAACTATTTGTGAAACAGCTGAGTCCATTCTTGAGCTGTCTGTCAGCCAGCCCGCCGCCTGCTGGGGCCCCCCGATCCTGCCAGACTTTTGCCGTTATTATCTTGATTCATATTTCTGAACTACGTTTTCCCCACTGCGCACTCACAGCATGTTGTTAATTCGGTTTCTCATCACAATTTATGGCCGGTGGTGTTGTAGCATGGCACTAACACAGGGTCGATGAAAACCCCCGGGAGCGCATTTTTGCAATTGGAGTAATGATGGAGGGTCGAACGCAGGCAAATCCAAAAAAATACCCATAATGCATCTGTGAGTAGTAAGTGGATTAAACGCATGTCCACACTCTGGTACCGTGACGCGGAGGATGTGTTTTCGCGTTGCGGTTGCATTTTCGTCTTTGAAGTCGCAAGATGAATGCTAACCATCGCATTTCTTATGGAAACCGCTTTTATGGAGATGACAGGGTTTAACATATTACAAGCCTGTGTGAAATGTACAATAGAGATTTATAATGGCTAGCTAATGGGAAAGAACCAAACAAAAGGAGGTGGATGCAAGGGAAAAATGGAAGAGAGAGTGGGGCACGGTGAGGGGGAATTGTTTCAGGCGACACACATTGAGGCAGAGAGACAGTGAGTGAACAGTGAGGATGATAATAATAAAGCATGGATCAAACAAACAAACAGAAGGATCTCATCTGGAGTCAATCCTGTGTAAAATAACTTTTAACATGACAATTGCTATAGAGGTTATGCAGGTTATGTCAAAACATGCAGCACACGCAACAGAAACCAAATGAGAGTCAAAGCAAAACCTACATTTAGGCATTTTACAAGTGAAACACCTAAGCCTTGGTCACAGCCGGCCCAGCCTCATAAGCGGACTATGCAGCTGCTTAGGGGCCCGAGACAACCCCCAATAGTGCATATATTTGTACCACAGGTGTTGTGTGCCTCATCATTTCTCTTAAATGTGGGATGTCTCCTCAAAATAACTAGTACACTGCAAAATGTAATCTTTTATTTATTTTTCTATATTTGCACTCGATTTGAGAAAAAAATTTGCCAGTGGGGTCAGATTTTTCACACATCAACAGCAAACTTATTTCAAGTAAATATTTTTTTTATCCACTGTTGAGTGCGATTAGATATGTTTTCCTTAATTTAAGTAAAAAGGAAAAAAAAAAATTACCACACAGGCAGAATTCTTGAAATTAGTTCCTCAAAATCAAGGTCAAATTGACTAATTTTAAGAAGAGTTTTTATTACTTTTTGCAGTATGGTCTACTTTCACAGTGAGGATGAATGGAGGGGTCATTGACTCTGTGTGTAATTTATGGGAATATACAGTATATCTCTCCGAAATGAAATCGTTGCAAGTGCCCCATGACATAATTCCGCTTAGGGCCCCACAAAAGCTTGGGCTGGGCCTGGCCTTGGTATATTCTATACCTTAAAAAATGTATTTGTATAGAAAATGCCCCTAGGGCAGGGGTGCCCGAGGGCCAAATGCGGCTCTCAGACCAATTTTTGGTGGCCCACAAGCTTAGAATTGGCACACATTGCCAGAGATGATACTTTTCTCTGCAAGTTTAACAATCCTATACAATAAAAACCTCAAAAACTAACATTTCATTGTGAGACAGATCTTGCGTTAAGGTTCCAGAGTAAATACAGACGTGGGGAAAGGTTTAAACCTCTCTTAAATGAACCCAGCTGAATGTTTGACTGAACTGGCCACTGATCCGTGGCCCTCTATGGCATATACACTTCAGTATGCAGCCCTCGATGAAAAACGTTTGGACACCCCTGCCCTAGATAATGAAATGTATTTATATGCCATTATAGCAAAAACTATCAGAGCACACTTCTTCCTCTAATGCACCACTGACCAAAGTTGCAGAATAAAATGTTGGCTCCGCCAAATAGGCTAATCTGCACAAAGAAAAGAGTTTGATCACGAATGGCATCGGAAAAATGTTGGTGAACATGTGGAGCCTAAAAAAACTGAAGAACATGATAGAAATCTCTGCGTGATGTACACAGAGTGTGGGCTGGCATTTTAAGTGCATAAGAGGGAGACAAACCAAATATAAATAGGACCCCCTTGAAAATGAGATGGTTCATCTCAATGGGGCTATCCTTAAATAAATTGAAATTGAAATATGCAGGACTACTGAAACATGGATGAAACTTCAAACTTTGGAGGATCTAACATAATGTCTGAACATAGTAAAAACCGTGTAGTCTGTAAGTTTGCAAAATGAGGAGAGAGAGAAATTTTCCCATCCCCTCCTGATTGGACCTGAAATCCCCTCCTCGGGCCCAGCACATTTAGATTTACAGACTATCACTTTTGATTTTTAAATATAATTAGCTACAGTATGTGTGAAAAATGTGTACAGCATCCTCATCGTATGCACGTTATAATTGAGGCATTCTGTTTTCTTACCTTGTAGTATACATACACTACTGTGAGAAGAGTTAGAACTATATCAAAAGCAGACAAGCGTTTTTCTACTGAGCATTTGTGTTCTGTCTCTGGAAAATCCATACAATCAGCTACTCAAAGGCCGCTTGACTCGAAAGGTGCTGCGTCTCACCACATTAGTTATTCAATCCCTTACAAACAGAGAAATGTTTCAGGGGCTAATCGAGCTTTGTGGAGTGGGTATAAACTCGGGGTGATTGCAAAAGTCGCCTATAAACATGATGATGCTCACTTTTATCTTCATAAAATGTGCATGGCGTGAATCATTGCCAATTAAAATGACACAAGACTTTACTAGCTGCTTGTAGTGGCAAAGTCCTACACTACATACTGGCGCCTCTCTTTGTAAGTGTAAAGCTCCGGGTAGAAAGTCTATCAAGCATCCACAATGAAGTAATTATCAAATGTCATTCAGATATAATTTAAAAACCAATTCGTATCCCTGGTTGCACTCAGGGACCATCCACTCCAGTCCAATGTTAATCCCATGACTACAGCAACATAGGGCATTAGTATTCCTCTGGAGTAATGTCATGCATCCTTCCCTGTACTAGTCTGATTCAGCCTTTTCCACTAAAGGGAATTAAATGTAACCTATAAAAGGATAATAAGTGCACATTAGTGGGTCGGCTGACCTTCTCCAGTAGACCTTCCCTCCTTGATATTCCACTGTAGACCTGTTTAAACAATCAACATAAAGATGTATGGGATTCACCTTTCTAATGTACAATAATGAGGCCGCTTATGCTGATTAATGATACAGATACACATAACCGGTCTCTTATATGAGCACACCACAATTCTTATTCTTACTTTCACACAATCCTTTTACTTTTACTGTTTGACAATACAAAACATTATATTGTTTCGCCTTATTTGTCTGATCTGTCAGGCTGCCAGCATTATGTGCACCTCGAGGGGAATAAAGAGAGAAGTGTAGTGCAGAATCAGAGGGTGCTGCTGAGGGTGTAACACAATGAAACCTGGACAAATACAGGGCTGACAAGCGTTCACACTCGCCTCGGCTCCGCAAGGCACAGAAACGTCAGATCACCCAGGTGTCTTTGTCAAGCCTTTGTACAGTGTGAGTATATCACAGACGTCCTAGTCGTACAGGCGGAACATCAGTGACGCACTCTCCCAATCCTCTATCATTTTCATATTGTATCAATCCACACTGACCTTATTTAGTGTTGCTTAGCAACCTGCAACTGTTTTAGTGCAATTTCTAAATTTAACATTGCTGTAACGCTCCCAGAAACGTCATAACAAGAGTTAGATAAGAGTCTCACCTTGAGTGCTATGATGAGAAGGGCCATGGCACTGTGAAAGACACCAAGGAGTTGGAAATCATAGTAAGCATAGTCCCAATGGATCAACAACTACGATTCACTCTCCATAAACAAAAACTAAAAAGTCTTTTACACTATTTACATGTTTGAGTTTCTTATACCATAATACTATATTTTCATGTTTAGGGCATTTTAATGATTGTGTCACATTTCAGTAATAAACATCTAAAAAACATTTCTGTTTGGGCTGGAGCAGCAAGACTAATAGCATTTCTTATGTTTATCTGTCTGTCTAAGCATAAACCCAATCTTTTGGAGCATACTGTATGTGGTGAACATACAGTTATGTTCACTTATCTCACATGCGAGTGACAGCCATTGCAACAATCCAAATGCAATTTTAAAACACATAAAAATGGAAAGTGCACACATAAATACCATCACAGTAACACGTAAAAGTAAAGTATCAGGCCTAGTAGCAAAACACTTACATTTTCAGAGCCAAGACTTTGAAGGCAGTAATCACAAGTGTCTGTCAGCTCCCTGTCATGCACAAGTGTGGACATCATTGTTCTGTGCTGCGGTCCACTTCACATTAAAACAAGCTCTCGTCTTGTTATCAGAGGCATACGCTTCTGAAGTTACAGTAATGTTAGTCTGCTGCACAGACACTGGGCTTAGAGCACAGTGCTGCAGTCTTTATCACTTCTATCAATCACTCTCAAAACGCTTGCATGCTTCTCTAAGCTCTTATAGTATATACGCTCTAGTGTGCAAATTCTGTTTGTATTCAGCGTGTCTACCAAACCCTGCAACTAAACTTAAATGTGCTTTCCTTTAAGTTAATGGGATGCAGTATCCCCTTTTTGCACATCAATAATAATTATTTTTTAAACTCTTTGAGACACATCCTATTGTTAATACATCGACTGAAATCTCTGACCTTCTCTAACTGGAGTTTGTTCAGTAGCCCTTTGGTTATTTAAGCATTAATTCATGTGAGTTCATTACTTTTCATTATGAAATACGAATATTAAATAAAATATTTTTTATGGTGTTTTATAGAACAATTACAATCAAAAGAAAGCTCAAATTAATATTCAAGGCTTAAAAAAATCACTATCAAGAATCATTAACTCCTTTTCTGGCATTTTGTATAACTAAGCACAGAATCAATACCTGACTTCTTCCTGGACCGTCAGACGAAAGCGTCCTTCTGCTCCCCATCAAATTGCATTGACTTATTAGCAGGTCTCACACAAATCAATAAATCTCTAAAGATAACGTGGTGGACAGAGAGTTACTGATGGCAAGTCAGTGGCGGCGTGTTAAAAACATGATGTCAGATGTGAAAACTGGCCTGGAGGAAACGCCAGTGTTCATCGAGGAACTGTTATCTTAGAGCTAATGCCTAGTGTTAAATAGAAACAATAGGACATTTAAACAACTAAAGAAAAAAGTAAACTGCAGACAGATCGCTTCTTTATTGAGCATGCTCGGTCAAAACTTTACGCTACTTAAAGTTTTTATTTAAGCTTCCAGACAAAAACACCTCGTTCAGTGAAGTGGTTACATCCAATGTTTTCAAGGAGCTGCTAGTCACCTTGTATTAGTCACTCGCTGTCCACTGACAAATCTTGAGGTGTTTCTTCATTTGTGTGAGTCATGCTAACAACTCAAATGAATGGGTAGTCGGAAGAACGCATTTGTCTGACAGTCCAGTCGGAAGTCACGTCTCTGGGTCTCTGTGCATTTAGCCCATTAAGTTCTAGAAGCCTAGAACTTATTTGATATTGTTCCACTTTTTTCCACAGGTTAGCGTTGAACGTGTTTGCTTTATAGTTTAAGAGGCACAGATTCAGGGCTGGACTGGCCATCTGGCGTAGCAGGCATTTCCCGCTGGGCCGACGCACATATTTGGGCCGGCCCAAGTCTGTCATACAAAAAAAAAGCAGCGGCCCAATTAATTGCCAAGCAGCATCAGCACAGTTAAGAATGCGGGCCGAAAAGACACATTCCTCTGGCCCCTCCCCTCCCGTTTTGTGTTGATTGGTATTAGGGCTGAAACAACTAATCGATTAATCGTCAACTAATCGATTATTGAAATAGTTGTCAACTATTTTAGTAATTGATTAATCGTTTCTGGGATATACAGACTCAGACAGAGTAAGAATTACATCAACATTTTGTATTTTTTGTGAAAAAACTATGTTGACTCTGAAGGCATTGGTTCTAGAAGTTTTTTTTGCAAATATTTTTCACTTTTTCACTTTTACAATCCAGAGTGAATTTTAGAGGTTCTTAGCTTTCAAATGAGGAATGACATATGGAACTTGTACAAAGAGCATCCTACAAACATTAGCTTTAACTTTACTCCATCAAGACGTCCTCAAACGGTGTCACTTTAGCTTCATGTGCAAAAAGCTTTTAACAATTACACTTTCCATGCACCTTTTTGCACCAACCCATTAATCGATTAATCGTAAAAATAATCGGCCGATTAATCGATTACCTAAATAATCGTTAGTGACAGCCCTAATTGGTACAGTCCACGGGTCTCAGTCCAGTGTTCACACAGACGTCTGCGTAGTGCGGGCTGATGTCAGCCTGGGCCATGCAGCCGCAGCAAATGGGCTTGTTTCATGTGGTTGTTGGTTAGCTCAACAACGGCCCACAGATATTATCATCAACAAAATATGATGAGCAAGAGCATCAAAAAGACACAAAACGAAGCTGGTCGTTGTGCCAAAATTATGTAGGCCTAGGCTATTTATTTCCAGTGGCCAGTGCAGGTTTACACAGGATCAGCCTCACTCTGCAGCCCACACCTGACACTTTACATTCAAATGAAATGAAGAGTGCATGGAGGATGCAGTTACATGGTTCCTCCACTGATGGTCCCCAGGTCACGCTACAAGAAGTGGGGTGATCGAGCGTTTTCAGTCTTCGCTCCCAAGCTCTGGAATGCTGTTCCACCTGTGCTGCGTTCTATCACTGAACTATCTGTGTTTAAATCAGAGCTAAAGACATATCTATTCAGACAGGCATTTGACACCTAATCCTGCCACCTTAATTAATTATTTTTATTAGTCTGTGTTGTTTTTAGCACCTTTTGGATGTTGTTAAGGCGCTATATAAATAAATATTGATTGATTGATTGATTGATAGTGTTGTCTGGTGCAGTTTATACCCCATCCGTTAACCATGTCTTCAGTCATGGTTCCCAGATAATAACTTCGAACAAGCAGAGGAGCACATTTCTTAGTCATGGCTCTAACACTTAACATTTGAGGGTCTTGAGAAAAAAGTCCCGGGCTGATTTTTTCTGCCAGTCCAGCCCTGGGCACATTCATAATGAACTCATGATGAACTACTGATGAGTTTGATTTTGTTTATAAGTTCATACAAAGGTTCCCCTGTCTGTCTCTTCTGCTCAAGGAATTCACCATGATTACGATTAATTACTCATGACCATTCATTCATTCATTAATGAATTAACTGTGCTGAGTATTTTATCATGATGAAACTCACGTTGAATGATAACTCATACAAGCTACACCATGTATGTGCAGATGTAAGTCCTGTTTTCCTCTTACATTTTGATCATGCTGTAAAGAGATATTTCATCCTTTACGTTATGTTCTGACTTTAGCTCTGGGTCATCAGTGTCATCACTGATCACTTTCAGACATAACAAGAAATCATGTTTGTCTTTTGTTTTCATGTTGCAACTACTACATGTACCAACATTTCACCTTTTGTATGTGACTCTCTGAGTGTCTTTGTCGGAACCTGCTGCTCCGAGCCGATCCCTCTGGGTTGAGGCTAAACCTCTTTCAATCTGCTGTCCCTGTGAGTCACCCGCCTGTCACACAAACTATTGACTCTGGACTTGTGTTGTGACTTGTGTCTGCCAGTCCTTTTCTGAAGTTTTGATTTTGATTTTTTTTTTTCTTCTCCCTTCTTGTTCCCGGTGCTTTTTGAAGATGGAGAAAGTAGCACTCCAGCTTAAATGCCAGACCTTACACTTTTGGTCTGGGTGCCTTTCTTCGTAAATTGCTTTTTTCTCTTATGAAGCAATATAGTACTGGTTTGGCAATATTGTCCAAATTATGTTTCAGGGTGCAGTAACACACACTCCAGCACTGTACCATTGGTATCTCTCCAACTAAACAAGAAAACTGTATGAATATAGTCCGTTGTGTAATATCCGCAGACCATATTTCTGGAACAGAGCTCTATCATAATCATTTAGCCTTAATTTTCTTCTGTTCAATTCTTTATGGGTTGCAATGTTATGGGAAATTATAAGCCAAGATTGGTGCAAGAGCAAACACCTCCTTTGTTTTCTCCTGTTATGTACCCAAATGTCCAGTTGTGTGAATAGTCTGAATATTTATTATTATATATTTTATACTATTGTACTATATATTTTATATCACAGTATTGTATTTTATTTTGTGCTTAAAGACACATGATTCCAATACAGTATGACTGATGAGGTCCCTAATCACACAGCTGGAGCCCCTGGTATATCCGTGTTCCTGAAGCAGTAGGAGGTGCAGTCATTCGCAGTATCAGAGTGTTGCATTAGTAACTTGCCAAGGTAAACAAGGTGGAGGCTCTTTAATTGGTGGACCAGGGGAACACCAGATCAACCACCCTGCAGGGCGAGGTGGGAGAGGCGGACTGAGAAGTGGTCCAACCAGGAGAAGGGGTCATCAAGTGCAGTGTGAATAAAATACAAAGCAAATAAACATTGGAGTGCGGATGTGAACAAAAAGCGCAGTGCCGCCGCCAACACAGAGGTTGGCTCAGCCTCCTCCTGTAGGCAGTGCATCTGCTCTCCAAATTCACTATCATTAGTCCATTTGCTTAATGCTATGTGAAATAATTGTAAGTTAGACGCAGAACAATACTTGGCAGCACATAGCTCTCCTCACAGACAGACTAATAGATAGAACAGACTTATAGAATAGCAGTCTACGCCCATTTGACCTGGAGAGAGGTGAGGTATAGAGTCAAAGGCAGTGTAAAGATGAAGGTCGTCAGGCTTGATCACTGCGTCAGGGTGATTTAGTCTGTGTGGACAGGGCAATTGTGTGAACAATAACAAGGGTTGCACACTGTTCGCTGCAGCTGCTTCAGGGGAGGAACTGTGCTTCGCAACGAAAGGCAGTTGAAATGATTTATTTTAGAAAGATTCTAATGATTCTACTTGGTGCATTTTTGAGAGGCAGATCTTATTTTCTCTGAAGTATTACTTGGTGATAAAAGGGGTGATCTGGGTGCAACCATAAGTCCTGTTTTCGTTACACTAAGTAGCTTTTAAGCTTAACAAAATGACTATAATTTAAATAAAATGTTTTGCAAATTGTGTAGAGTCTTAATATGTGCAGTGGCATTACTTCATTTTGCTTATTATAAAGTTCTTTCAGCATTTCCTTCTCACGGTCACGATCGCAAATGGTTTAAAACATGCAATTAATAGCATTAGTGTGCTTTTGCTCAAATTAAAAGTACCATATTATTGTAAAAAGTATATTTTTTATGGCAAAGTAAGTTGCTATGCTGAGGGGCGTGACAATATATACTTTTGATGCGTCATGCATATTAATGAACGACATGATGCATATTAATGAGGCTGTAGTGCTCCAGTACTTTCACAGTCACATGAGGCCAGTAATGGTCAATAACGCAGTCAGGACAGTAGGGGGCAACACTTGGACCAAACACTGGCACAGAAAGTTTGATTTAATCTGATAAGATTTATTTCGAACATGTAGTACATAAGCACATAATAAAATAGAGTATTGAAAACAACACAATTTGCAACAATTATAAGTTTAACATGTTCGAAAAGGAGTGGGAGGAAGCCGAGACTACATTACTTTTAATGATAATGTTTATAATTATAAGTAAGATGAACTTGTGGTTAATTTCTTCCTTTTGTAAACTGGACTATTGTGACTGGCTCCAGAGGATCAAAGGCCCATTTTCAGTGAGTCTGGGATCATTTATTTACTTATATTGAAAAAAACAGACAAATAATGCTGGAAACAAATGGAAATCATGAAGAAAATGTGGAAGATGTGGTTGAAACATAAAAATTGCATATATATAAACAGTGATATATATATATATATAGTTAGTTATTATGTGCAGTCTGGGCATATTGTGAGTTTATCGTGATCATGAGCCATGTACCGAATCATGAGGTACCCAGAGGTTCCCACCCTTACCACTCCTATTATGTTCATAAAAAGAAAGTCAAACTGGAATAAGAATCTTGCTACAAAGTTTATTCCTTTCTCATCTTGTTTGTACTTTTGACTTGTTTAATTACATTTCCGTCAGTATTCACTGGTTTTTGTTTACCTCATTGCGAACGACTGTCACATACTGTATCTGCCAAAACACGTCTATCCGAACCTTAAACAGCTGCCAGGCTTTGTCCGAAAGTAATGAAATTAGAGCCACTTGATGAGAGGTGGAAATTAATTGCCAGTTTGTCTCACGGCCTCACATTTGGGCCGCTTGCTTGCCGCCGATTCATAAGGAGGGCGTACATTTCATGAAGAAAAAACGGCGGTGGCGAGCGTCTGGCGTCGGTAGTTAGGGAGCCGCTTGTGATGCGGAGAAGCCAAGTCATCCGTACGTCCCGTCTCCCCCCTATACCGCAGTGGATGTCTGTGGCCCCCGCTGAACATCTTTTACCGAAAGAGTGTGAAAAGCTAATTACACCAGAGTCGTTTGTGAGTGATAAACTATGCATCTTAATTAAGGCCGTGTTCCATTAGACGACATGTAAGATAGCCCTGGAATTAAATATTTTGCATTGCGTCCACACTATTAGGGGATGTGTAAAGGCATGAGCGGCCCAGTAAACGGAATTAATGGTACAGTGAGGGTGCAGTCGTTACAGAGTCGTATAACAAGGTGCCAGGATGTGCAGAAAAGGCAGGTCTTAAGGGTTCGCCGGCCTGATATAATGCGCTGGATGCGTTGTGTGTTTGCTCCCCGCTTTGTGCTCATCTCTGAGGTTTAGGGGCCCTCTGGAAAAACGATGAGCAACACGGATGCAATCGGGTTATTTACAGAAAGCACCCCTCAATTATGCATTAGTCTGCCCTGTACATCATTCTGTTTACCATGTTATCATTATACTTTTAGTATTACATTTAATTATGCTTAAAAATGAAATTTTGAAATATTTATTTCATTGTGGTGAGCACCAGCATATAAAGAATAACATGGCAATTAAATTAAATGCTTGACACTTTTGTTTTTATGGTTGCTTGTAGCATTTCAGAACACACCATAACTATTTTGTCTTCCTTAGAACATGTTCATGTACTGCTAAGGTAATTCTGATCAGTTACGAGATACTTAACACTTATTTTCAATTTTATCTCTGTTTTCAGACGTCTGCATGTATTGTAACATTGTATTACCTACTTAAATATACAGTCATATGTACAGTATCTTTAATTAGAAATGCAAAACCCAATGGTGTTCTCAGACTATCCTCTTCTCTCTCTCTTCGCAGGTTTTATCCATACGTGTGGAGGCACTTTAAAAGGAAAGAACGGGACTATAGAGAGCCCAGGTTTTCCGTATGGATATCCAAACGGAGCAAACTGTACCTGGGTCATTTTGGCCGAAGAGGGGAACAGAATACATATAGTTTTTCAATCTTTCGCTGTGGAGGAGGAATATGACTTTTTATCTTTGTATGACGGTCACCCGCACCCGGCAAACTTCAGAACCAGGTAAGGAAGACTTCATTCTGCTTTGAAATCTGCAGGGGCCCAGAGATGTGAGGCATCTGAGCATCAGGCAGACTAGCTCTTCTTTAATGTACACATGACAGAAAGTGCTTTGGGCATGTGATACCCAATCACATTTTTTTTTTATGAATATTGCCATGTCTGGCCAAAGAAAATGGAAGAAATTACACTTACAAAAGTTCAAGACAGATACAAAGCACAAATCAAAAATAAATTAGGATACAGTTTAAGTGAGATTCAAACTAGGGCTGGGTTTAAGCCTGAAAACGGAAATTGATCCTTTTACCCGCGACAGATAGGGGCGTGGCCGTACAAATATCTCCGTGACGAAATGTCAAAGAGACTTACATTTTGTTGCATTTGGAAGAGGAGGGTTCAGGCTTTATAATTAGCCCAACCATGTTCCTCTAGGTAAAAACTTGTTTTTGTTTGTTTAGATAGAACATGGAGGGCAAAGGTATGTGTATATTACATGTGTGCAAAAATGACCCAATCTATGGTGTAACATTTGGTGCAAAAAAAATATTTTTTTGTTTTCTAAAAGATGCAAAAATATGGAGAATAAACACAGATGGCACATAGAAGGTCAGGTCTATAGCCTTTTATGTTTATAGAAGCATATATGACTGGAATGATCATTTTAAAAAGTGCATTCGTTCAGAATGTCTACCATATCCAAGTAAAATTGGTACTGCGTGACATCCTTAACTGAATCAAAAATCAAAGTGAATCCAATCCAATCAGGCCCTTGTGAATCAAATCGATTTGGGAAACTCGGATCGATACCCAGCCCTAATTCATACGCACACAACTTCTTCTCAACCACATCATCAGTCTCATTTGACTGTGTGCGTGGGCAGGGACATCTGGTTGCCAAAATGCTATGCAACCATAAAGTCTAACCATGCAGAAAAAACATTCATATTAAAAGAAGAAGGAGAAAAAAAAAACTGGTTGTGAATGTTGTTGGGTTCATTTCAGAGGCTGTACTCCTATTATTCTTTCATGAAAACTACAGTGAGTGAAGATTTTCCAAAACAAACCCAGGAACACAAAAGACATGATCAGCCTGTAGCATTTACTTCCAGTCGAGCGTGCCGCGTTGGCCCTGGTGATGCACGGGTCAGCTATTCAAATGCTTCACTGACGGAGACGGAACGTAGATATCAAACATGGCATTGGTCTTTGTTTACCTCTGCACAATTCTTCTGCACAGCGCACAGATTTGTGTGTTTGTACAAAGGCACACATCCAGCTGTAGCCGATACAGTTCGCTCCTCATTGTTAGCTGTATTTCTTTCCCCCACAACTGAATTATTAGGACATTGTGGGTATGATTCGGATAGTAAATTCACTCAACAGAGCCGCGCACACTTTGGTAATTGAATTTTGAGCAGAAATTTATAATCTTGTTGAGATGACAGTCCATAATTTTTTTTAGCTGGGGAAGCTTATTGTCCTGGACCCAATTGTGAGATTGTAATTAAAGGATAGAACTGAATGGTGTGTGCTGTGAATCCTTCCTGGAGTAAGGAATAAACCACTGTGTGTTGCCCATAATTCAAAATCATATGGAAATCGCAGATATACAAAGTCTATTTAATCAATACAGCTGAATAATTCTTGATTTAGACAGCAGATTAGTTTTGAAAAATACCACTCTCTTCTTCATGGCCCCGGGTTGTCATGTGTATTTTTTTATATATACTATACAAACAAGACAGGTCACCCTGAAGTTTATTAAGTTAAGCACTTTATACATGATGTTAAGAGTGACTAGTAGAGCTATTGCTTAAACTATGGATATAGGATAAGGTTTACATCAGTGAAAGAATGAAAAGTGAATTTATCCATTGAGATCAATAAAGTATTACCTTATCTGAATATCATTTTTACATCCAACATATTAACATCCTTCATGTTACAACTGTTACATTCAAAGAAAAATCTGATCTGCCATTGCTGCCAGTCCACTACATTTCAATAACTTGGGTTTAGTAGTGAAAAGGCAGACACGTGACAATTAAAATGTATTATGTCTTCATGCCTTGCAGTGTAATTCTAGACATAAATGTGAGTGTGATAGTCCATGTTGCTACTGATTCAGTGCTCACTGAAAATACCTTTTACATCGAAACAAAAACAATCAGCTCCACCTTTACTGTTGTTAAGATAACCTTGCACCAAGACATTCCTGACACTGCCTGTCCCACATTAGATCTTACCAATTCAGAAAACAATTATTCCTTTTTAGCCTTTAGTCCATGTGCTAATTATGAGGGCTAATTGCGACATTAGCATATAATAGTTATATTACCATATAATTGCTACACCAAATCAAAACATCATAGCTTAGCTTTTACGAGCTGACTCTCATAACTCTCACATTAACTGCATGTAGTCAATTGGTTGCCCGTCGCTAAAAAGCTCTTGATTGTTCATTATTTTTGATAACGACTGCTATTGTTGTTCCCGTCCCTCATCACAAAAAGCTGGATGTCCCACAAACATTTCTCAGGCACGTCCCCCCTGCTCCTTAACTTGTGCTGGAGGGCAGAGATCAGAGGGTGACGTGATAATGATTTGTACCGTGCGGCAGGGGTAATGGAGAAGGACACTTCCAGAGCTGAGTCACCGTTGATACTTGTGCAGACGACTTCAGGTACATTACGTAACTTCAGGTACATTACGTTTGCATAATGGAGCAAGGTCAGGCTCATAAAGATCTGTCCTCATACTTGATGGCATCTAATCACCTCGCTCTGCACATGTTACAGCCATTACTCTCCCTGTGTACGTTGCCAAATAATCCTGAAAATATGTGTTTTAAAGCGGTCGCGGCGTAATGTTTTGACATTGTTGTGCCTTTGCCAGTCTATAATGCAAACACTGGGTAAATCTTGGGCAGCGGCATAATTAGAATAATTTCTGAATGATGTTAAATCAGAGCTGCAGCTCACGTCTACGCTGTGTAAACAAAAGGTATTTTATTGGCAGTGATTTGAATTTAATGCCTGCATAATGGCACCTCAACAAGGAATAATGTCGTCATATGTGATTACAGATGTTGTCAGTTTTGCGCTTGTAAGAAAATTATGGACTGTAAAGTTTTACTAACAACAAACCATTCAGGACCAGATCCCCACCTTCCTGTCTTGAAGGCAGGCAGCGCATTAATCTTTGCTTTGATGATCAACTGCAATATTTTCTTCTGCGTCTGAACGCAACACAAGAGCACTCAGCAGCAGGTGCCTCCTAATATCGTGCATTATGAGTTTAGTTAGCTAGTTTATCTCGCTAATTTGAGCATTTTATATCTGAAGTGCGAAGAAAAGGATATTTTTATTGAAGCTAAAGCTGATGGTGTGAGATTTGATTAGAATAGAGAGAGAAAAAATAGCTGCTGTATGAAGGAAAGAAATGCTTTTGTTCATTTGTTTTTGGTACAACCATTATGGTCATGGTGCTTTTTGCCTCTTAGGGCTGCACTTTTCCCCCTCATATTGAAAAATAAATAAATATAGTTTTTACTATGGTTTATGAATAAAGGCAACATACTAGGCCTGCAAGATTAATCTATAGATAATCTATAATCCGTTCACCAACGACAGATAATTACTGTTGTATTTAGTGTTGTTCCGATACCATTTTTTCTCATCCGATCCGATACCGATATTTGGACTCAGAGTAGTCGCCGATACCAAGTACTACTCCGATACCACAGTGTAAATAAAAACACTAGCAAAAAATCTGTAAAAAGATGCCAAAGCCTGTTGCATGTGGCTCATTCTGTATATGAAATATATTCTGTCAATGTTCTGTTTCCACTCTAAAGATTAAATGAAAGAAAAAAAGGAAACAAATGTATCTGCTGTGATCATTAGAGGTTTAAGTGCCTGCAGAGCCCAAAAAAACACATTGTGGTATCGGACAGGTTTTGGTTCAGGTACTCGCCGATACCGATACCTGAAAAATCTGTGGTATCTGCCTGAAATCCGATACCAGTATCGGTATCGGAACATCCCTAGTTGTATTAACATTGTGAATAGAGGATGAGTACCGTTAAACGATACCAGTATGGTGTCGAAAAAATAATTAAGGCATGACCGGTGTCGAAAAATAAATTGGTACCGAAAACAGGTATCAAATTTTTTTTTTCTTTATAAAGCAAATGTGTCTGCCTGGTGTGTCTGAGACTGCACTAAAGAAAGTCACTAAAGCTGGGCACACACTAGAGGATTTTTAGCCAGATTTTTAGTCTTAGGAGGCGTGGCTCAATAAAAACTTTCTCTCATGGCATGATCTGTGGTGGGACTCCTCATGTGTGTGTGTGTGTGTGTGTGTGTGTGTGTATGTGTGTCCTCATGTCTGTCCTTAAGTGTGTGTATGTGTGTCCTCATGTCTGTCCTTAAGTGTGTGTTGTCTTTGCACAGATCTTTAGTCTCAAAAGATTAAAAATCCTCTAGTGTGTGAATAAATGATAAAAAACCCTGAAAGAAACAGTGTTTTATTGAATACTGACCATTATTGTGTTCAATTTGGCCCTGGAAATAAAAGGGTATTGTTTTTTGACAAAGTGTGTGCGGTTTTGTTTTTTTAAAGTACTGGTTCGAGAACCATTTAAGCACCAGTACCGTTTAAAAAATACTAGTACAGTATACGAGTAGGCACCGGTATCGGATAAAACCCAACCGATACCCAATCGCAATAATTTTGTCCAAGAAAATTGTGAGCTAAACATTTCCAGATTGTCCCATGCCTAGACAATACTGTATCGCATGAAAAATATATATACATAATAATATACATATAATAATGTTAAAATCGCAAATCAAATCGCAATTTCTGTCTAAATTAGGTATTTTTCGTCAAAATCATGCAGCCCTACAACATGAATCCATAGAGTCAACAACTAAAATTACAATAGCAACAACTATGACAACTATTACTATTTGATTTGCTTTAGAGTAAACTCTGATTGCCTCATTTGCTAAAGAGCGAAATCATTTGTAAGTATAAAAATGCAATCATGTTTATGTCCCCATGCTGCCCTTTTTCCAAAACAATAAAGGCTGTTCTAATACCAGCAGATATCCCAAATAAAGGGTTAAGTGTTCATAAACAAGCAGAATAAAACAGTTGATATCTGAGATGCTGCCAATCCTCTAATCCCGCTATTCAGCGGCTGGGACACGCAGCACCAGTCATTTTTGCGAGGATTGATTCAGCTCAAATGTTGATGGGTGTTTCCTAATCCATCCCCAAACCTCTAAATAGCAACTTTGTTTTTGCCATTTAGTCACAGTGTTGTTTATCCCGGCACCGGATCCATTCAGAACATGGATTTATTATGTGGTCTGCTGCCAGAAAATCCAAATTCCAAGACACACTATCTCTTCCCCTGCTTTGCCTCTGGGGCCCTGATTGTACGCAATTAATGTGGCTCCGAATGGAAAATCTCAGAGTGGTGGGAAGCAGTTTTATGTGTTTTTTCCCTTACCTTTTGTTTAACTTTGTCAAGAAGACTTGCTCTGAAAGCTGCTCAGTAAGGTGCTCATTTCCATATAAGGCAGTACTGGTTTGTTCTTCCTGGCTGTGAACTGGGAATGTTTGTGTCTCATCCAGGTGAAGTCGATTTCTATTCTCCCATCACTTCCGGCGTAATTATAAATAGAAATCCTTGATACAGATTAAAGAGACGCGGGATTTATGACTGCTTTTAATTAATTAGAGCTATAATTCAGAGGGGAACGAGACAAAAGCAATGGTTAATATTTAAGACGTGTAAGAATGGCCTGGTGTGATGGACGTGATTAGTGCCAGTGCATTGATGTATGTATTCTCTTTGCTGAGTGAAGTTTCCCATTCTGCTGCCGCTCTTACACCAGGATCAATCCCCAGAGCGCAGAGCTGCTGTACTCACTCTCATTATTGGTTTCAAGTCGCACATGTAAAAGTAAAACCTTAGATTCCACTACTACGTGGGCACTAATGATGACTGCATTAGTTGAATCTTTGTATCATTGTTATGAAAAAATGTATTTGGACAAGGACCGCTCAATATATTGCCTAATTATAAGCTTGGGGAGGGTTATTATATTAGATGAAGCTACAGTATGTCCATATTACGAGAAGCCGTAATGCATCTGACAAAAATGCATGGGTTAATCTAAAAAAGGTTTTTGTCATATAATTCTGACATGATTTAAGGATA
>OMNZ01054483.1:0-12682 GCA_900303255.1 Lesueurigobius sanzi | reverse complement strand
ATAGCAGGTCAACAGCTTCTTTTCATTGTAGAGAACAAATAAACATCAAAAATAGTAACTTTTTACCAACTGTTAACAATACATAATTGAAAAGTTATTGAGGTTTTGATTTAAAATAGTCTAGGCGGAATCCCATTTTAATAAATAGGGCACAATTAGGCACTTTTTGGCCAAAAAATTTGTAATATTTCAATGAAAATGAAAATTTTGGATCCAATTTATATATTTGGTCATAAAATATAGTTTTTTTTGTGAACACATTTTTAAAATAGATTAAAATAAACAAGGATTGTCTCTAAAAGTGGCAAGTCCCCAAAAAATGGGGACCTTAGGGCTTAAGAGGTTAAGAAAAACTTAAGTCTGACTCACGAAGCGTTCTTAAGAAGACAAAACTGTTCTTAAAGAGAGATGATTTTTTTTTGTGTGTGTAAGAGTCCTCCTGACTGTTCTTAGGATTTGTTCTTCCAGAAGAGCTCTTTCAGCCTTAAGAACAAATTTGTGCGTAAGTTTGTTTCGTGAATGAGGCCCAATGTTGCCAAATTACCCCCAAACTGGCAACGCGACTCTCCCCCACTGGAGTTATCGGCCCGTGACACGTGTGGGTCCACGCACCTGTTCGCTCCACACACAGCATTAGCACACGCTTGTCGTCATAATGGGGTCAACTGCTCTGGGACTGCTGTACCGAGAGCTGCCCATAATGGAGCTGGTTCTCTCTGAAGAGCACAAGTCTTTTGTCGCGGCGCTGGCCTCATGGGAGGTCATGTACTGTCACACACATGTCAGGGCTGTACAGAGACACGGGAGGCGTCCCAGTGCAATCTTAGACCCACCGGGACCCTCTCACAATACTATCACACGAACATACCAGGGGTGGATTATGGAGCTGTCAGCGGAGCAAGACAACGCCTGGTCATCAATATCTTCAGGTGTCTGTGTAAATGTGAGGTGTGAAAAAGAGGATTATATCATGCTTAAGGCCAGACACTCTGGAAATGAATAGGGGGGAATAAATTGACAGACATTGGTATGAAACTGTCGCTGTATATTACTGACACAAGTGTGAGAATATAATGTGTTCTAAGTCTTCTGTCGTTTTCATATTTTAAAAAAAAGGCATTTTATGTGGAAAAATGGCCAAAATTGCACATATTTACAGCAACAAAATCTAAATAAAGGATTGAGCCAGGTTTACATTCTTTCAGATTTGTTCAGGGGGGAATTTGGGATATTTTGTTTAGTTTTTGAATTAACTAGTTATTTGTGAATAAATCTGTAAAAAATCTAATTTTGCTTGTTTTTGTTTTAGGTTCTAAACTCAATAAATCAGGCTGGGAATTAAATATCGAAAAATCCCTCTGAACATACCTTCTAAGCATTAGTAAGTACATGGCTGGAAAGTTTGGAGCCTGTAGGAGCTACTAAAGTGGAGATGTAAGAGAGTGTAAGGAAAATGCATTTTGAGAAAATGGCCTTTGTCAGCTCATTAATTAAACACCTTATTGTGAAAATTAGGCCATTTATTTGTTTCCAAGTGAAAGTATGTTAAGAGAAAAGAATGGCCCAAAAGTATATAGTTTTGCCTGCAGTGTCTCCCACTAAGTAAAAGCACAGACAGAATATGAATCAATCCTACAATATATTCCTTTCTATATACAGTATATACATCTCTCTGCTCATAGAAAAACGGCAGTTTCATGCACACACTAAGCAGAGGGGGACTGACAATTCTCTCCATAAACAACACCGCCCTCTGCTGGCTACACTGGGAGAGCACAACTGTAATAAACAAATCCAGATGAAAGGAATGAAAAGAGAATGGGAAAGTGGTGAGTAAGAGGAGGGATGTTTTAAAGGTGGCGTCTCATGAGTCACATCCAGGGGAGGAGCCTGTGGAGCTGTGGGGAGGTCACATGGGCAGTCGTTCATGGATCTGGGATGAGGTGAGCGGATCAGGAGCAGAGGTCTCCAACCTGTGGCTCGGGGGGACCATCAGCGCCTCCCCAGCCCCTTCCAGGTCACTCCCCTAAAGCTTTGTACCCCACATAAGCTGGATAACAATTTGATGACCGTCTTGAATAAATAACTCATGTGTCATGTTTAGGGCTGGGTTACTACTGGTATTGGGAAATAAATGGCAGGGTTTATGCAGGCAGCAGCAAGTCAAATTATTCATTTTATTTCATTGTCCTAAGATTTGCATGCATTCCATCAAACAGAGGAGTGAGAGGAAATGTTACTATTCAAAACCAAACTGGAAACAACTTTTGAACAAAACTGTGCAAAACTTATTCAATAAAATAGTCTATTAATGAATATACTGTATTAATATAAGGGACTTTCACGGCCCGAGTTTGGGACTTTCTTTTTTAGATAGCACATTGTGATGCCTGGTGGCTCTTGAGACGGCACTAAACAGTTCAAATAATCATTAAAAAAAATATGAACATTATCTTTCTATTTTATAGTTCTGAAAGATCAATAATGCAGTATAAGTATCGGAAAAGATATTATTATTATTTTTTTATTTTTTTTTTACAATTTTTAGATTTTATAATAATTAGACAAGACATAACATAAATACATTTTACAAACAAATATCCAAAAAAAACAGTGTTAATCTTGCATTGGTCAAAATTAACACTGTACTAAACGCCAACTTAAAAAGACGAAAAGATAATTTTTGAAAAAGAAAAGCATCTTTAATGAATGTTTTTGCACATTGTCCGTGTTAAATAATCTAATGAACTAAAATGTAGTTCATGTAGGTTTAACAAAGTAAAAACTACATTTAAAATATGTAAAATTATTTCAACTCTTCTTTAAATAATAAGAGAATTGCAAAGATAAAAATGTGATATTGCAAATGAATATATTGTCCCAGCCCTGGTAAAGACTTAAGAATTTAAATGATTGAAATGTTTTTTCTTTTTGTTGAAATATAATTTTACTATACACGGTTACAAGACACACATTGCCTCAGTGATAGTATTCTCAAAGCTTACTGTATATAGGCCAAGATTCTTCAGATCTTCCTCAGCGAATAATCATTCTTATTCGCTGAGGAAGATCTTTGGACTAAGACACTTCATCTACAGAGTACAGATGAAGACTGAAGAATCTTGGCCTCCTGTACGACTGAGAACCCACACAGACATACTGTTTAAAGTCCTCTGCCATTTTATCTCGCAAAAGCTGCTCCCGAAGGACAAGATTGGAGACCCCCGATCCACAGTCAGGATTGGAAACACACCCTGGAGTTGGGAGTCCTTACCTTGAGAGGAGAGATGTGCGAGTGGGACACATAGCCGTGCACGTTCTCGATCTCGGACAGGTTCTTCTCGGACACGTGCACCAGCTCAGGAGCTCGCACCTCGTTGGTGAGCCGCGGGAAGCCCTGGTCAAGTGGCGGCGAGTCGTCCTCCTGATAATGGTACTGCTGCGGGGACACAAGCGAGGCACAGAGCGGGAGTGAACACGACTGTGGGTCCTTCATGGGGTCAGGACAAAGAAAATGACATGGATCACAAATGTCAATGAGATATGGATATAAGTGTAAAAGGAATAACCTCTCTTAAAACTTTGATTTCATGAACTCTTTCAAGGATATACAGTATGGAAAAACAAAAATCCTATAGTAAACAACTATTGCTCCTTTAGAAATGTAAGGTTAAAGGATAAAGTGGAGAAAATGGATGGATGGTTCTATTTTGTCGAAATTGAGTTACTCACATTCTTGTTTCTGAGGTTTTTATGAGTTAGGGGAGACTGGGGCTAAAAGTAACAGGGGTAAGTTGTAACAGTGGTCCTAGGAGCAAAGCCGATAAGTCAAACTCCACCTTTCAGTTTTGGAGTTAGGCCATTTTGTTTGGCTGTTGACAGGGAGAGTAAATTTTCATTTTTTTTTTCAATATTCTTTTATATATACGTATATTATGGAATCAATGTATTTGTGTTTAGTGGTTTGAAAGTGGAACAGTCAGAGAGTGCAATGGACAACATTTACCCAGGGCACAATGTCTAGAAGAAATACTTCACGACTTTGGTAAAGAGGTGGGAATACGTCAAAGATCCCCTTCAGGGCTAGTTGTAACATCGGTTGTTCAGCCTGAAAGTGAGATTTCACTCTGGGTGAAAAATAAATACATAAATAAAATAAAGTATGAAATGGTGCATCCTGGTGACACTTTCTGCACTAAATAAAGACTAAACTTAGTAAAGTCTAACTCAGAAACTGCCTTTTTTACCTTCTCCAAGCAGCTGATGCAGAATGTGTGAGATTTGTGGCCCTTGGTGTGAGAGCTGGAGGGAAGTCTCACTCAGTGATGAGACTTGGCATGTCTGCAGTACATGCTATTGCTCTGGTCCTTTTCCCTTTAATAAATGATACACGCTGATGTTACAACTTACCCCTGTGGTTGTTACATCTTACCCCAGCTTGGGGCTTGTTGTACCATTTTGAGTAGGTCTTAGCATGAGCCCATGCCTTACACATAAAAAGCTCTGTATCAATAAATGCCAGGGATCTGTCTGTTACAGCAGCGTCATCAGAGTTTAGGTCTTTCTCAATATTCCCTATAGACATCAACATGTTACTGCAAATGTTACTTTTAGCCCCACTCTCCCCTATAGCACATTATCCATTTCCATTTTGTTTTATGAGTGGCCAAAACTTTAAACCTAAATATTTCAAAACGCAAAACCTTATAATTGTGTAACAGTAAAATGTTATACCTACTGTATGTCTGCCCGCGCTTGCCTATTTTTGCTAATATAGAACCAATATAGAACTAATCTGCATTTTCATCAAAACACCAAGGCTAAAAAAATAGCTGTCAAAATGAACACAGTTTGGAGTTTTTTGTATTGAGGAATGACAAAGAATGAAACAAAACAGCGTGTGCAATAAATATGGGATGGCAGTGTGTTGAAAAGCCCTGCGTCCTTCTCTCACCCAGGGAGCGTTGGTCAAGGCAGGGGTCATGCAGGGTTGGGGTTGGCTGTTGTTGGGAGGCCCATGTATTGCTGGTGGCCTGTTCTGGAGAAAGCAACACGACCAGAGTTGACTCAAATCACAGCTGAATAATAATAATAATAATAATTATCAATACAACTTTGCAACTAAGCACTCATCCAAGCCACACAAGCTGCTGACACGAAGGCAGGAGGAGGAGGAGCTTGTTCGCATGGCACACAGCGGCCCACTAGTGTTGGCACAGATGTGAAGATAATCAAGAGTCTCGTACGCTAACATCCGAAGGGTAGATAGGCCCTCGAGTGTTTGTGGAAAAAGATGAACATCTGCGTCTGCAAATGTTGGTAGCAGATGGAACGTTGGCCGTACTGCCATAAGAGGAGTTAGCATTAGCCACAAAACATTGTTAACTATGAGTAAACAAGATTGTTTTGGTGACTGGCTGCCACTTACGGAGTTTGTTTTGTGATGGTCTTGAAAGTGTAAGGACTATGCCAGGGAAAGTAGGTCATGGCTAATTCTGGCACATTTACACAAGTGTTCATAATAGTGTTCATAATGTATTGTCTTCTCCAAATTAACAAATAAAGTCAAGTCAAGAAGTAGCAAGGTCCAGCAATAAAGCTATTGTCACGTTACTGTTATGTTAGGCTCGACACATAATTGCTGCAAGGATAAAATATATAGTAGTTTATGCTTCATCACTACAAATCTTACTTTGGCTACTTACAAGCAGGCCCGGATTTAAGTAAAATGGGCCCCGGGGCTAAAATGTTTTCAGGGCCCCCTACTGTACCTGTATGTCTGTCTGTATGTCATTTTTCTCTCTCTCTACAATGAAAGGATAAATCTACAATGAAAGCACAAATTTGAACACACACAAGTTACTTATTAAACTAGTAGTACACTACAAAAAAAAAATCAAATTTGTGAATAAACAATTTACCATAATGACCCCAATTTGGGCTCCACGACCCTTGCCCCAATGTTTAGGAACCAGTAGAATTTACCTATGTTTAGGGGGGACCCATTTAAAGGGGGGTCGGGGGTCCTCCCCCAGAGATTTTTTTATTGTAATTGTGCAATTTGGTGCATTCTCGAGCATTTAACAAACCAATAGGCATTTTTTTTTCCGGTATCAAGTCAATAAAAATGTCAATTTAATTTGTGACTTAATGTGTAACTTGTTTACAAAATGTTTAATGCTTGATTATCGTTAGCGAGAAAGTCCTCCTAAATATCGAGATATTCATTTTTTATAATCGTAGGCAAAGATTCTTCAGTCTTCATCTGTACTCTGTAGTTGAAGTGTAGGACGTTACGCTCTTTATCCAAAAAGCTTCATCAGCGAATTAACAGAATTGACACGATCGTGGGTCTCTTAAGGAGAAACCAGTAGGAGGAGTTAGTCCCACCTCTCTTGGTTCTAAAGGTTGGAAAAAACATCTATTACCTTTTCACACCTTGATTACCTTCCTGAGCTTTGTTCTAAGGCTGTTAACACCTATCTATGGTCCTGCCCTGGCCAATGGACCTGCTTCATTAGCATGACATAGGTGTGGCTTCTGTCTGAGGATGTTGTAGACCGGGGCCAAGTTAAACCCAAGTCCTCCATTGCGGTTCATGGATGGATTCTCTCACTCTTTTTTTTTTTTACACTTTTTTTAAACAAATATGGCTTCTTTGACTCCTCTCTCAAACCATCTCTCCTCTTTAGCCAACATCTTAGCAATCTTACCATTTTCATAATATCACCCAGCCCTACTGCAATTTCACAATCGATAAAAAAGCTTAATAATTACACAAACCACTGCAGATCCAATATAGTGGAGGAGGACAAACACATTTCAGATCTCTACAAGTTCAAAATCCTCATGCTTATTACCTATCGTAATTTTAACAAAAATATAAACAATCAGTATTTTCCCACAGAGGTCTAAGACAGAAAGCAACATTAGGATTTAAAATGTCCAAGTGACCAGCAATTACACGGATCAAAGGGCAAAATACAGTGTACTTGGCCTTTATATAAACAGTGTGAATATGGATAGCGCAGTGATGCTAAACAATCCCAACGCCCCAGTGCTCCCAGTTATTTCTGATGACGCCTCAAGGCAACAACAAGACATGCATTGTAATGTTCAGGCAGGACAGCTCTGGGCCAGTCATATATCAGCGAGCAGGAAGCTAAAAATAGAAGTGTGCTCCATAATGACATGCTTGAATACTCATCTGCGTGTGCATGTGGGGAGTGAGCAACAAGAGCATTAGGGAAACGGACAACTGATCTCGTTACGCATAAATTATGGCTAATATATTATCGTGCGTTGTAAGAAAAAACTCAAGCAAGCTCTCCGAATTATGCTTTTCACTTTTCATTTCAGAGCGTCAGAAGGACAAGGCCAGCTGTTGCCACTGACTCTCACACAACAGAAAGTAATTGCAACGTCCAATGAATTATCAACTAAAACAAAAGTCACCTTCTGTTTGTTTTGATAAATGTATGATGGGACATTTCAATAGCAAACAAGAGAATGAGAAAAGCTTTTGGCTCGTCAACAACTGAACTAATGGCAGGGGCAGGCGTATTAGAGTACAGAGCCTTTGAGAAGGGCAGCAGAGGCCTTCCTGGTTAGGCCTGGGCGATATGGCCAAAAAAATTTGCAAAACAATTTTCTTTAGGGTTAAATCACGATTTCGGTTTGATCACAATTCATGTGTAAATGGTCTTTTAAAAGGCGACTAAAGCCATCTGCTTCTTCTTGGGTTTAGTCCTGGTTTAATCCTGGTTCAGTCTGTGATATTGTCCGGGTTTAGACCTTGATTTCAGTCTCTGCTTTAGTCAGGTTTACTTCATGGTTTAGACCTGGTTTAATCTAGATTCAGTCCGTGATATTGTCTGATTTTAGACCAGGTTTAGTCCTGACAGTAGAAGCAGTGAGTGGAGATCAGTATTTCACAATATGACGATGTTACAAAACAGTACATTGTCATGGAGCTCGGATCCCAATTAGATTTTTATCATCATCACCCAGTCCTATTTCTGGTGGATCACCAGAACACCTCAGTGGGAGTTCCTGTGATTTTTCACCAACCAATCAGAAAGCGTTTGCAAGGCACGCCGTTAAGATGTCATTTCCATGGCTGAACTTAAGTTAAAGGTTATGAAACAGGTAAAGAAGAGGTGGGAATATTTTCAGTGGCTGCTTGGCAAAAACTGCAACTGGGGTTGACGTCTGTAAATTTGGAGATTGATTCATTAGACACATAATATTTATTATTTTTTAAATGTATTTCTCTTGTTTTATTATTTATTTAAAAGGCAGGTTCCAAGTTTTATTCCTGTTGATGTTAGAGAAATATGAATTCCAGTAAGCTCTGCATTTAGGCTGAATTATTGTAGAATTCTGTATCAAGGCTTTAATTAACTCCATTTACAGTATAAACAGGTTTTTGCTGTTTATCTGTTAATAAAGTTCACTTTTGTTTATTATGTAAAATAGATTGTCTTTGTGTCTTTTGGTGACGGTGCTTAGATGTATTGACCACAGTGGGCTTATCCAAGGCTTAAACCAGTGATAATCTGCAGTAATACTGTACTGTTTTTTTTATCATAGTTAAAGAGGGGCCCGAAGAGGGGCCCTGTTGCCAAGTGAGAATCACTGGACTGACCATCGTAGCTAGAGCCGTCATCTGCTGAACTCTTTAAGCCACAGCTTTAGGCTCTAGGACCCAGTATGGAGGACCCAGAGTGCCAAAACTATTATTATTATTTTTTTTTAAATATCTGTGATTCATGCAATTCATAAAAAAGTCAACATTTATCAATTTGAAAATGTTCTCTGTCCATAGTGTTATACATTGTAGTTTTAATTTATTGAAGAGGTAATTTTCTCAATGTTTTCATTTTAAAATAGTATAATCCTGGTAAAAACGCCCCCTCGTGCCCATAAAAATCTATAGGTATATCTCCAGGCCTCGCTGACTTTGAAAGTAGCTCGCGAGCCGAAAAAGTGTGGGCCTCCTGCTCTAGATTCAACAACAGAGAACTTGAAAAGAGGAATCGGTTTTTCAATATAGGCTCCAACTCTTCAATCAATCAATCAATTTATTTTTGTAGCGCCCAATATCACAACAGGAGTCATCTCAGAGGACGGCACAGAAAAACAAATCAATATCAGACATCAAGAATGATCAAAATAAGTCACACACAAATGAAATGTCTCAACCAGACGTAATGTCCTGTAAATAAGTATATGGTTTAGCGTAACAAGCTTAGAGTATCCCACATCCTTAGACCTTCCTCAACAGCAAGGAAAAACCCTTAAAAAACACATGGGAGAAAACTAGGAAACCTCGAGGGGAACCATTTTGGGGAAGAATCCATCCCCCTTGGACGGATGGGCCAGTGGTGAAATATAGGTCGACCAGAGTCCAATGGCTAACTCTTGTTGTTTAAATGTTGTTTAAGACCAGATGTTTGGGGGCTCTAACTCTCGTCCTCGTCTATGAGCTGGAACGCCCCTTTTTGGCTGCAGCTCGATGATATGGGAGAAAGTACGAACTTTCAAATGTAATAAGTAAATTAGTGAAAGTATTTGACACTCATTTTTTAAAGGTATTGAAAGAGTTACATGTGCAGATTTTTTTTATGAAAAACTGGGCTCTCAATGAGCAGTTTGTACTTTCTGACTTATGTTTCTGGTCAGAACAACTTTACTTTACTTTACTTTTAGATTCTCCGACTGTTCGTCTACTAAGAAGTAACTGTTTAAACTACAATTCAAAAACTCTTTTTTTAATAAAGTATTATTACTTAGTATTATTAGTACTATTCCACTACTCACTAATAGCCGTAAATCAGAAAAAGTGTCTATTCACTGGCCATATTCACTTGCTCTCTACAACATAAAGGCAGGCAGATTCACATTTATTACGTTTTTAACTTCTTAAAAGGGGGGGTATTATGCTAGATCAATCTTTCAGAGCTTTTAAGCAGATGACAATGTTGTTCCCTCATCAAAAACATAGCTGGAGCTGTGTTTCAAGCCCCTCATGCATGTTTGAGTAATCTTTGAATCTTCCCTTGTTGATATTTTTAGCACCGCAGCAGCAGCTCATGAAAAGCACCTCCTGTTCCCCAAAGGTCCTCCCGAGTAGGGCAGGGCGATATGGCCAAAAAATTATATCACGATATGGGTAAGGAATATCACGATAACGATATGAAATTCGAAATAATTGCATGAGACAAAATACTTTAAAACTGCACCTTTTTTATTAACATTTCTTTTAAAAGAACATTCACTGTGCTTCTTGGTGGCAAAATCAGTTGAAATTGTAGCACCTCTTGCTCATCATCTCTACAACAAGAGTTTATTTTAATTGTTTAAAAAAACATCACCTTAAGATGCAAGGAGGATGAAATGCACTATTACCCAATCAGGTTGTAATTTGTACAAAATCAAAACTAATCATCCCCCAAACCAGTGTTAATAGACCAGTTCACAATGTTTACTCAGTCAAAGGTGAAGGCCACATCGGGGCTGTATAAATGATGGTAAACTCATTGACTTTTCATATTGACTTACAAATGATTAGCAGTATAAAACAAATAATGGCTTATTTCAGTCTCTCTTAAAGTATGGCAGGCAAAAACATACAAAACATAGCTTTCCTACAGTCACACAGCTAAGCAGAAAGGGGAGGGGGGTGGGAGGGGCTTTAGGAGAGTTCGAGTGGAGAGTCAGAAAGTGAAACTACAGGATATTTTGTGCTTTAGATTTTGTGTTTTAGATCAATAGAGTATTTTCTTTGTAAGGTAATGATCGAGATGTGTTTGAGAATATTCCCAAACACCTGCAATCAGCATAATAGCCCCTCTTTAAAAACCTTTCAAACCAAGTAGAGACTGCCACACATGTTGACTTGAGTCCACATCTCTGGCTATTTCGGGAGCCTATTAGGCCACAGGTAGGAGTTCCATTCAAGCAAAAGAACAAGTCCTTCTTTGCTGTCTGTAATTACCGCCATCAAGTAGGATTAATCAGCAGATGGAAGATTAAGAGCTACAATGAGTTTCTCGCTGACAATTCAAGGCTGTTGTTGCAGCAGAGGCAAAGATGAGATCTTAGTTCTGCATCTATAGACCTGTGTCACCTTCACCTGTCACACAACTGTTCACTTTGCAAAGGACAAGGCTTTCTCCTTGTTTTGCAGTGAGTGGCTTATGATTGGCCAGTCAGACATGTTCCCATTGTGAAGTAGAGTGGGATGACACTTTTCTTCAGTCCAAAGTAGTGAAGATGTTCTAATATTGACGACTGAACTAAGCTGATTAAGTTTATTCAGAGGCTTCTTAAACTCAAATATTCTCATCTTATTTACCAGTAGAAGAAGCCTCTGAAGGGAGTCTAATTTACAATATTTGAAAAATCTTCACTATGATGGAAACTTCCTGGAGAGCCTACACATGTTCAGGCTACATCAGTGGTTCTACTGGTCGGGATCCAAAAGTGGCTTGTTCAACCGTTTTCAGTGGGTCGCAAGCCTTTCACAGGGAAGATTTCTTCCATCATTTAGCGACTGACAAAGTTAGTAGTAAGTACTGACTGAGTCTGTCAAAATGAAGAGTATTGAGTTGCTTTAGTTTAGCCTTTTAGTCACACCGGTAGAGTGGTTCGAATGGGCCCAAAAGCTGTTACCATGTTGGGTAACCCTTTAGATTACTGACGTTATTTTCACGTTTGTACCACTACATACTATGTAGTAATGAGGTAACTACAAAGTATTTACTCTATACTCCCCATGTATTTCCAAGATAGTTACCACTACATACTATGTACTAAAGGGTAAGTACATGTAAAGTGTGAGTAACATAGATGGTCAATAATCTAACGCAGGACTTTAACAACTCATTATAACATTATGTCTGTGTAGGTTCTCAGTCGTCCAGGAGTTGTCCGTCGTAGGCAAAAATTCTTCAGTCTTCATCTGTACTCTGTAGGTGTAGAACGTTTCACTCTTCATCCAAAGAGCTTTGTCAGCTCTGAGCAAACTTGGACACCAGTGACTTCACAAAGACCAGTGGGAGGAATTTGTCTTGGCGGCACGGTAGCGCAGTGGTTAGTGCTTGCGCTTCACAGCTAGAAGGTCCCGGGTTCGATCCTGGGCCAGGACGGGGCCTTTCTGTGTGGAGCATGTTCTCCCCGTGTCCATGTAGGTTTCCTCCGGGTGCTCCGGTTTCCCCTACCACCAAAAACATGTACAATAGGCTGGGTGAGTGAATGGTGGTGATCGGAGGGTCCGTTGGCGCATGATGTGTGCAGCCACACCTCTGTGAGTCTGCCTCAAGGGGCAGCTGGTTACCACTGGAGTCAATGCAAAAATCATCTCATGTAAAGCGCTTTGTGACTGTCTGTGAAAGGCGCTATATAAATAAAGCTCTTCTTCTTGTAAGTCCTGCCCTCTTTCACCTACTACTATCTTGGTTTTACATGGAAAGTATTGAGTACTTATTTTGTAATTACCTTGTTAATACCAGGTATAAGTATGTTATTAAATATTATAATTACAGTAATAGGAGTGTAAATATCTTGGTATTACATGGAAAGTTTAGAGTAATGACTTTGTTAGTACACAGTATGTAGTGGTCAGTAATCTAAAGGGTTACCCAATGTTGCAATTCTCAATTAGTTCAGTTCACATTCA
>OMNZ01054478.1:0-15650 GCA_900303255.1 Lesueurigobius sanzi | reverse complement strand
GAGTTACTTCAATTGTAATGACTAATATATTCCTGTATTTTGTTTAAGTAATATATTATATTCCTCAGTTACTGAAGAAAGTAATATATTTCTGTAACTAGTTACTTTTGTAATGAGTTACTCCCAACACTGGTCATTATATACCCATTATGTAGGTAAGAAAACACAGATTACAGGAGAAATGGATGCAAATGTAAATATAATTTGTGAGCAGAATCATGGAACATGAATTTGGAAACTATGTTGTATTAAAACGTGTAAAACTCCCAAAGGATGGCGATGGCTTGATTTTCAATCCTTCAAAGTTAAGGACAGCCTAACTCAAAATATTCTGTCATTGAATTCAGTTCATGTAACCTCTGCTTGCCAGAAATACAAAACATGCTTCTAATGTCCAGCTAGACACAGAAAATGCTATTCTTTGCTCTGGGTGATTAAAGAATGGTTTTTGGATGAGGACCTAACATAAATCTCATATTTGACTGCCTTTAGTCAACATCTACATGGAGACGAGCTGGAGACGCCCAGGAAAGTTTACGAGTCAGGTCTTAGGAGAGTAGACACATGTTTGTTTGTTCATTTTAAGTAGTCTTTCAACAATACAAAATATATGGAATAAAATAGATGCTATGTATTTTAGAATAGAATAGAATAGAGTTTATTGCCATTGTCAATGAAGGTTTCACAGACTAGGAATTTACTTTGGTTTGACTCGTGCAACATGAAACATAAATATACATATAAAATAAGATAAATAATAAACTATGGAGAAAAAAATAAAATAGTAATAATTAAATAAAGGCTATAACTTTAAGGCATGCATAAAACTAGAAAAAAAAAATCTAATAAAAATAAAATAAAATAGTAACTTAACACAATATGACACAACAGCATAAATGGTAAATGGTGAATTACAGTTTAGCAGCAGATGTGAGTGTGGACATACCACATAGTGCAAATATTTATTGTAATTATTGGGTGAAATGTCATGCGGCGTACCTTTAAGAAAACAGATTTTTCATGCAGTCGTCAATTCTGAAATATTTGTCTAGATTTAACCCTTACTTTTAAAGGAAAAAAGACCAAATTCACCCTTTACAATGGTTATTTTGTTTTGTTTTTTGAGTCATGATTTCAGGAAGTTCCATCGTCGCGATCCACTGTGTTTCCCATGAGTATACGTTCACAAATATTACTATATACTGGTATCCACGTGGCATGTGCAAACCAATGGTCATTTCCTTTCTGGGAGAAAAAGATGTGGTAGATATTAACGTATGTGCGCTCCAAAACTTTTGCAACAAAATCTCTAATCTAGTAGCACATACAGACAACAAACTTTCCAGTCAATCTAAACAAGATATCAGAGGTCCTTCCAGAAAGATTTTTTACAGCTAATAAATAAAACCATACATTCAAACCTGTCTATCCATTATTTACAGATTGTCACCAAAGATAGAGGCAATTTTGGCCATTTTCACACATACTGTATATTCCCGTGAAAACCTAAATTGCTGAAAAACTAGCCTACCTTGTTTCCTCATATTCATGCCAATATAATAGTAATATACAGCAAAGGTGATCGCTCAATAAAAAAACGACCGTATTCACCTGTTCGCCTGCCTTGCCTTGCGTCTTAGAACCAAGACATCCAACAATTGAATTCAACATGTCCATTTTATGTTTCAGCTCCTGGGAGTGGATTGCATCAGGAAGGGCATCTAACCATACAGCCTTCCCCAGCCCCCGCCAACGATTTACAGCGGCCCGTGGAGGAAATGCAGCAGGTGAAAGATTGCTCATTTAAGATGCCACTTTGTTATGGGTGGTCTACAACATGACAAGCTCGTTCACATTTACTTAGTGTGCCGTGTACTGCAGTAGTCTGTCTCTACACTACAGTGGCGGAAAGTAGTGAGAAAGTACAAGTAAAAAAGGATAAATCTTAGGTATACTGTAACTTATGATGAATACTTTTTTATTTTTACTTCACTATATTTGAGAACAGTAGCTATACTTTCCACTTCAATACATTTTTGAACTGAAGTAAAAGTATTTTGACGAGTGGTTTAAACACAAAGCTGCAGTAAAGTCGCTCTGATCAAAAACATCAGAAATTGGAATTGTAAAGCACCAGCAGCTCATTTAGTCTCTGTTAGACCCACTTTAGTCCTGATTAAGTCCTGGTTTATTGGCCTGGTATAGACTTGCTTTAGTCCTAGTTTAGACCTGGTTTAGACTTGTTGTAGACATGGTTTAGCCCTGGTTTAATCCTGGTTTAGACCTGGTTTAGTCCTGGAGTAGTTCTGGTGTAGACCTGTTTTAGACTTTGTTTAGACCTGGTTTAGTCCTAGTTTAGTCCTGGTTTAGACCTGGTATAGACTTGGTTTAGTCCTAATTTAGAACTGATTTAGCCCTGGTTTAGTCCTAGTTTATTCCTGGTTTAGACCTGGTATAGATTTGGTTTAGTCCTGGTTTAGAACTGGTTTAGACCTGGTTCAGTCCTGGTTTAGACTTAGTTTAGTCCTGGTTTAGACCTGGTTTAGTCCTGGTTTAGACTTGATTTAGTCCTGGTTTAGACCTAGTTTACTCCTGGTTTCATCCTGGTTTAGACCTGGTTTAGACCTGGTTTAGTCCTGGTTTAGACCTGGTTTAATCTTGGCTTAGACCGGTTTGCTACAAAAGCACAATTCTTCATAAAAAATATTGTACATTTAATTCTTTCAATAGTTAAAAAAACAAAAATCAGTGTAAAATACTTTACTTTTTAATTACAAAGTACATTTGAAGGTGAATTATTTAATACTTTCACTTAAGTACAAGTATCAGATTAAAATTCTGCTCAAGTAAATGTGTTGCATCTGTACTTTTACTGAAGTAAGAAAGTGGAGTTGTCCCACATGAGTCCATTGTAACGTCATGGCTGTAGCTGTATGGCATAAACAGAGCGTATCTTATAAACAGTTGATATAAGGAGCGGTTTCTGTGGCGCTGCTTTTTCACTGGGAATTCATTAAGGCCTATAATTTAGAGCCGAGAGTCTATTCTTATGATAAAGTCGCATCACTCTCGGCACAAACGCATGAGTCAGCAACAAACCTGGCTTTTAGCTCTCTCTGGCCATTACACTTGGGTTTTTTTTGGAGTGACAGGCAGCGGTGGAGCCAAACAGCAAAGGGAAGCATTTTTTCCTGACAACTTCATCAAGGAAAAACAGTCAAATAAAAGAAAGCGCGGAGAAAGGAATGTCTGCGGTGTTTATTTACATACGTTATACTACATTGACCACAGCGGATTAAACAACGGCCGCCACTTGTGCTCCCGGGTCACTTGAAATGGAATGGTGTTTACACTTCCACTGTAGTCCATGCATAAACATTGTTTTTTGTAAATAAGAAAATGTGCCAGTGGATGCGCATCATTATACGCGCCTCCCTTTTGACTTCGCCGCTTTTTTATTATGTAAAGCTATGCTGCTGGAAATATGCAAGCGCCGCACTAATGTGTGTGCACTTTTCCACCTGGAGATTTCGACCTAAATTTACATCTCCCCGGTGCGACTCTTTTTGCTTTTTATTGGATCCATGTGTAACTTAGTCCATTGACCTGACTATATGTACTTTGGCTGTAGCTGGAGGAAGAAAAGGGGAGTGAGATAACACTTTTACTTGATTGATAAAACACCAGGGGCCTGATTTACTAAGTGTAATGTGCATGTGCAATAGACGTTGGGGGTCATTTATCAAGACAGGTGCTAAATAGCGAGTGCAAGCTAGAAAACAGTATACAGCAGGGGTGTCCAAACTTTTTCCATTGAGGGCTTAATATTGAAGTGTATATGGCATGGAGGGCCACTTATCAGCGGCCAGTGCAGTCAAGCATTCAACTGGGTTCATTTAAGAGAGTTACACACACCTGTATTTAGTCAGGAACCTCAATGTAAGATCTGTCCCACAATAAAAATCAGTTTTTGATTGTGTAGTATTGTTAAACTTGCAGAAAAAAAGTATCATCTCTGGTGATGTGTGCCTGTTCAACAAGAAGCTTGTGGGCACCAAAAATTGGTCTGAGGGCCGCACTTTGGGCACCCCTGGTATACAGCTATTCATAGCCATGTTGCACCTAATTTATCTACCATTTAAAATTCCATGTATTATAGTATTAGGCCCCTAAATCATATACAGGTATGTAAATGAGAGGATGCATAGAGTTATTGGACACTACAGGATAAAAGAGCAGGGAGAGACATTCAGCAAACTGTCTGAGCTGGGACTCAAACCTAGTACAGAGCTACAGTATGTGCTGCAACCACTGTAGACAACTGTTGTTTCACCATCCCATCACAGCACATGTTTTCAAATCAAATTACACCCCCCCAGGTTGAGAACCACTGCACTGGGATTTCACACTTTTACAAGAGATGGCAGCTTTGACCTGCTTTGTGAATTTAGTTTGAATAAATACAACAACAGTCTGAGCGGTCCTCAGTCAGCGGTGCATCTCCATCTCAAAGACACCAGGCACTCATTTGAGGACTGAGAAGTTAAGGTTTTATAAAAAGAAAGTAGATGGTTTGAAAGAGGTACGTGTCAAAGAGGCCATATTTGTAAAAAAAAAAAAAAAAAAGAGAATCCAGCCATGAACCGCAATGGTGGACTTAGGTTTTAAGTTAGATCCAGTCTACAACAACACACTGAGACAGAAACCAGTTTACAACAAACTTAGACCGAAACCATCTCAATGTCATGCTAATGAGCCTGGACTACTGGGCGGAGCAGGGCCATAGGGGAGTAGAACTTAGAACCTAGCCCTGGGTGAGACAATAGAGAGGTAACAAGCCCTATTAAGTATGAATAGGCTAAGATGTTTTCCAACCTTTATTACCAAGAGACGAGGGACTTAGAGGTTAACCCTGGAGTGACCCAGTGACTGTATTGATACAGATGGCAACTTTGAGAACGGCCACAAACGGTCGTTGGAAGCTACAGTGAGGGGGGAAACAAAGCACCAAAATAGCTAAACTTTCCAACTGTTCCACAACTGCTTTAGCAAATGTTGAATTATGGATGTATGGTCAACCAAATAAAGATACAGAGATCTGGGTTCTATTCAAACTATTCATGTGTAAGAATCTCAAACTCAAAAGATTTAATTCTATCTCAAATTGAGGTCATTGGTAGCAGGCACTGGTGGGCACACTTCCATAGGCATAGGCATTAGTGAGCGGCTAGATTCGAGTGCTGTTTTTTCACTTCTACTGGACAAACTGCTCAATTTTTTCATGTAAGACTGTGCCAAAACATTCATAAAAACCCCATTTTGACTTGACTTTATTTGTGCGTGGACAATATCCTTTTTTTCCGCATAAAAAGTTCCATAATGCACCTTTAACACCTTAAAGGGAAATGTGTGCTATTCTCCTGTAACGGTGTCCTATATCAATTGCGAAAATCCTATAATAAACCCAAAGTTGTCTATCAAATGTTTGCTCTCAGACTCACTTCTCCCATGCAAATATGTCCGTCTGCGAGGCTGCTCTTTCATTACGAGGCAAAAGAAAAAAAGGGAAAAGTGCGGCGCTAAAAATAGGCGCAGTGCTTGAGAGAAAGAATGAAAGCTCCCCACTAACAGAATAATATCATGTTCAAAAAGCGAGCTGCGTGGGGCTGAACTTCGGAAACCTGAGGAAAAATGTTGCCACAAACCTGCTTCCAGCTGGGTGGATCAGTTTGCTTCCAGTACTTCGATTGTGGAGAGATGACAACTGAAACTTCACACGGGCCGAATATGACAGCGCGGCAAAAAAAGAAAAAAAACTGGATATCGACTGCGTAGGAGACATCTTAGTTCTCATCTTAGTAATATCTCTGGAGCCGAATGTTTGGAGACGCTCATTTAAAGCTTTTAAATGATTGAATTGAGTGAAGATAAATTATCTTATCTAGGAGTAGGACCACTCTTATGCCTTTTTGGTCTCAACTAGTGATGGGATTTATGGCAAGAAACTGCAGGTGAAGGGGGAAAAATGTAATTGAGAATTTGGAACTTTTGCTGTATATTGCTGACATGAATATGAGAAAAAAATGTATTTGAAGTTTTCAGTCATGAATTATATGCATCAAAAAGCCAAAATTTACTATATTTTTTGGTTAAATATTGGATAGAGCCAGGTTTAGATGAGTGAATATGAAGAGTTCATTTGCAAAAGCAGATATCTCTGTTTTAAATTATTTATCATCATACTCTACAGATGACACTAGTAAAAGTAAAGTTGAATCAATTTGATCCATAACAAGTGATTTAATATTTCTGATTCACTAAAATGGTTGTGGTCTTTAAAAACACTGCTACACAAATAGAAAATCTGAAAAAGCCTATCTTGATTTTGGTCGATGGCACTTATCTGTTTTTGCAAATTAACTCTTCATATACCACCATTGCTATGCCAAAGTTCTGAGAAGCTAAGCAGGGTAGCCTGGTCAGGACGTGGATGGGATTACCAGGAAGCCTGGGTGAATGTAGTGTGTGAGTGAGTGAATGAATGGTGGTCGTCGGTGATTGGCAGCCTCGCTTCCGTCAGTCTACCCCAGGGCTATTGTTGCGAGATCTGAATTTTCAGTTTCACAACAAATCCACCTCGAAAGACTCCAACTGATAGATCTGTTTCGTAACCAGAAGTTCGGACCAATGACATACCGGCTGTGTGGCTGATGTGAATCGCAATGGAGGACTCAGGTACAAATTGGACCCAATTTATGACAACTTACTGAGACACAAATCTATTGACAACAACAACCTGAGAGCGAAACCAGGTCTATGTCATGCAAATGAGCCTGGACTACTGGGAGCAGTAGGGCCATAGGGGAGTGTCAACGACTTAGAAGTTAGCCCAGGGTGGGACAATAGGGGGCTAACGACCCATATTAAGTACCTTTTAGCACCAAGAGAGGAGGGACAGAGGAGGGTTAACTCCTCCTGCTGGTTCTCTCTTAAGAAACCCACAGCGTGCTTCGGCTTCAGTAGCTGATGACGATCTTTGGACTAAGACCGAAACGTCCTACACAACCACAGAGCACAGATGAAGACTGAAGAATTTTTGCCTACGATATACATTATAAAGTGTGAGTTCGGTCTATTTGTTTGGCATTGTATCTAAGAGGTTAAGGTTGAATATTCGCCAAAAATCGTAAAAATGCATGAATAATCTTTTTTTTGTCACCTGCTGTGTCCTGCCTTAATATTTGAAACTGTGATGTTAATAAAACCTGTGCCATAATTCATGAAAAGAAGCTACAACTGCCTGTGCAAAAACCTTTCATAGGTGGTTTCTTCTCTGTTCCTTTTGGGTGTTTTGTGTTTGCATTACATTTGTGCAAAAATGATATAAAAAACAGATAGACCTGATTCAAATAATCGATACGGTCATGAACATCACATCACTAGGCTTCACCACATAAACACCGTCTGGTCCTACTCCTCTTTACACATGTCTCTTTTCACAAATAAGATCCGGGTTCTATTCAATCTATTCAAGTGTAAGAATCACAAACTCATAAAGTAAAGATTTACTTTCAAATCGAGGTCATTGGTAGCAGGCACTGGTGCATTAGTGAGCACATACTTTTCCTCATCATAGCTGTAATGGTTTCTAATGATAGCCTCACTATGGTGGCAGGATAAATTAGGGCATTATGAAAAACAAACATTTCTTTCCCCTTTTCCACCATTTTGCTGGACAGACAAAAACAGGCCCAGTGCAGGAACTGGCAACATCGCAAAGAAGTCATTGTAAAATAATTGGAGATCTGCTGTGCGCAAACATGTCCATTTTGTCATTAAGCTTATATGGTTATGTTTTTGCACAAATGGCCAATTTAATGTGCATGGTTTTGCAGCTTACTCTGGGACACTAATAGACTTTGAGCTTAGAAGTGTAATTTTAGTGGCAAAGCGTAATCATAGCCTGGAAGTCTGAGTTTCATGTTTTCTGGTGGCAAATCAACTCCGCTCCTTTAAAGATATAATCAGGAATCAATTTTCCCTCGAGCTGTAACCAAAAAACAACAGACTACAGCAGAGTAGAAAACGTCAGGCCCAGGGGTAAAACCCGGCCCTCAAGATGGTTTTTGAGAAATTACACACATTAATAAAATGCTAAAAAAAAAAACAATAGACGGAATTTCTTTAGAATTTACTAGTGAGACCCCCAACACCTATTTCTGAGTCACATGTACTGAATGACTTGGAGAAAGTATTGTCTCAGTTTGGGCCAAATAATACCATGTAAACATCATATTATTTGTTATAGATTAAAACATTACTAGATGTATTGTGAGACAAACAAAACATATTAGCCAAGTGTTATTACTGCAAAAAAGAAGTAGAAGCATTTGGCCAGATCTATAAAAAAATAAATAAAAAAAAGTTCCCATTTCGCGTCAAAGGGAGTGAAGTGCTGAGAGAGACATTAGCAAACTATTGTAGCAGGAGGTGAACTCATGACATTGCGACCAGCACAGTGTGGAGCACGTACTGTACATAAAAGTGTCATATTTGGAGAATCCCCTCCCCCCACCTGTGGTTCCCCTCTCGCCCATGACCCTCTTCGCCTCCATTCATTGCCACGCTGATGCTTTCAAAGGGAAGTGGAAAACACATGACTCTTATGTGTAGCACAACAGAATAAATATGATATGTAGCAAAGTAAACAGAGTAAACGTTTTGCTAAACTACAACCTCCATGCAAGTTGGCATTTAGAACATAATTATTCCACTACATATACAGTCCAGCAGTTTTACATTCCACAAGCCTTGAACGCCACATATGCCTCTCGATTTGACGTTTTAAAATGACAGTTCCCTGTACATGTACTATATGAAAAAGATCTTTATCTGAACTGCAACTGAACTGGTCAGATGGTTTGCATCTTTTGTAGTAAAGGTCTTCCCTAATGCTAAATGCTAATGCTCCTGGCTGTGTTAGCTACTTTGGTGTTGCTTCAAACATTTCCTCTTACATTGTGACTTCTCCGTGTGTCTGTTCACGCGGTAATGGGGCAGGTGACGTGAGGGGTGTGGTCAGGGTGTACTTTAAGGTGCTGACACAAAGCTAGCATGCAGTTTTGAGGGTGACTCTTTGCTTATTGGGGCTTTAACTGTAGGACTCATTTTTTTGTGAAGGTTCTCAGTCGTACAGGAGTTGTCCATCGTAGGCAAAATTCTTCAGTCTTCATCTGTACTCTGTAGTTGAAGTGTAGGACGTTTCGATCTTACTCCAAAGATCGTCATCAGCTACTGAAGGCCTGGAGCACGCTGTGGGTTTATATATAAATATAAATAAATATAAATATAATAATATAATTATAATATATATAATTAAATATAATATAAATATATAAAGGCCTTCAGTAGCTGATGACGATCTTTGGAGTAAGATCGAAACGTCCTACACTTCAACTACAGAGTACAGATGAAGACTGAAGTATTTTGCCTACGATGTAGCACTAATTGTTGTGCAAATCTACAAATTGGCTAAATTGGCTTGCACGATGTGGCTATGCTAGTTTCGCTAACCTAAAGATTTTTGGACTTGTTCTTCCTGTCTGTATTCATTTGCTATAGAGATTAGCTTAGACCCGTTCGAAAAGTGAGTTGCTGGTAGATCAGACCTGGGCAAACGTGGCTTCTAGAGCCTAAATTTCTGAACGAAAAAAGTCTCTAGCCCATTTTTGTCAAGAGTTATAACATTTTAAAGAAATAATTAAAATGCTCAATCCAGTCCAAGGAAGGAATTCCACACCTGTCCAGCAGAGGGCACTACCACTATCTGATCCTGTCATATTTCTGAAGCTAAGCAGGGCAGGGCCTGGTCAGTACTGTGATGGGAGATGCCCCACTGGGAAACACAATTTATTTATGTACTGCCCAATATTACAACAAGAGTCACCTCAGAGGCTTCACAGACATCAACACGTGTAATGTCCAATCAGGGTGTGACAGTATAATTACCCACCCCTGTGCTAGATGATCTGGCCAAAACAATGTTAGCTTAGTGGAACTAGCATAGCCACATTGTGCAACAATGCAGCCAATTACCAAACAGTATTCGACTAGCTGATACTTCTGTTTCACTGTTTCTTTTGAGTCATAGCTCCTTAGAAACATTCTTGTCAGATAGATGTGTGTGTAACGAGCTATTCTATCAGTGAAGGCTATTTTTGATCCCAGGCAACTTTACCACAAACAAGACAAGAAAACCTGAAAGCAAAGGTGGGAAAAACTCTACATTGAGCCTGGAGCTGTTGTTCTGGCAGACAAACTACAAACACCATGGCAACAGAATGAGTAATCAACCTAGTTTGTAGACTTAAAGCTTTGCACCCCTCAGCAGGCAAGCCATTACACATATATCAATACAGTGGAAAATAAACAAAGCCATAACTGAGGCCATATGGCACACACTGCAATATTACTTCATTCATTTCACTCACTTTTTATAGTTTGAAATAAAGCATTAATCGTAAGTGTGTCCCATGTTCAAATGCCAGACCTGTAAATGTTACAATAAAAAGGAGAAATTAAATTAGACCGTTCGCTCGTGGCCTACTTTTCGTTTGTCTGACCTGTGTATGTTTCTATAGCCGTTAGCATTAGCCATCAAACATGTGTGCAATCTAGTGGCACATTTGGTCGCGCAGGTCGTCTCATGATTGGAAGGTCAGGGGTTCGACTCCCAGCTCCCGCAGGTGCACACTGTCGTTGTGTCCTTGGGCAAGACACTTCACCCCACTTGTCTGCTTGCATTGGTGTTGGAATGAGAGTGTGACAGGGGCATGCTGGGACATCATTTCAGCCCAGGGGTTTAGTCATTTAGACCCAGCTCCACGTCTAGTGCGTTTACCTTATAGCTTTGAGGTAGTCGGATCGGTTCCCTGTGACATCTCTTTCTTTGTAAACACGGGCCTCACACATGCTCTGGGCCTGATGCATCTCTCCAGTCAGCAGAGCGAGTAATACAACTTCAATTTGTTTTTTCAGCCTTTTCTCTGTTTACTGCTCATGCAGATACGCTGGTGTTTGAACTGTACCAACTTGCACTAACTCAAAGGGGTCGCATGGTATTTCCCTATGACAATGAATGAAACGCACAAGTTATTTCATTATTTGATAGATTTACATGAAAGAAAATGTGTGTGTCATTATTCATGTCTCAAGCAGAGCCCAGGCTCCTGCTGCAGCCCAGTTACAGCCTATAGGCCCATAACATTACAGCTGAAATGAGAGAGTGCGTTATCAAGTAATAGTTCTGGCGGCCCAAAACTGACGCGGCCCACCGTGAAACTCCCGATTACCCAGGATACACCATTGGAGTGTTAATGGGTGTGTGGTTCCTGGCTGTAAGACGCCATTTACCATTTTCAGCTGTTGTTGACCACATTTGTGTAATGTCAAAGCCTAGTTAGAAATCACTCGTGAATGTACAAACCTTTTGACATTTTAATGAACATAATAGTGTGTAAAAGTGGCATCTGAGCTAAATGCTATCATTCATTTCGGTTAAGTTTACTGCTTTTTGAGGTTTTGGCTACGCCTCCTGGCCACTGAACTTGCTCTCGAGTTAATGATGAAGTCACCATAGAAATAATAAAAAATATATTATAAAAAACAAACATGCCACAAATAGCTATGGTGATTTCTATACTTAGTATAGTCCCTTATACATGATCCAATATATGACTTGTGTGCAGCTGTGTAGAATAAAAGTAATTTCCCCTTTTGAAATATGCACGTACTATACAGCCGTTATAATGAGGAAAGATGTGGTGTGAAAACAACGCGCCAGAGAACCAAACAAGCACGTCTTTTCATGGCATAAACTGAATTATTCATCAAATACCATTATTATATGTTGGATAAAAGTAATAGCCTGTACGGTATACGTAAAATTACAAATTCACAAAAGGGACAGGTTTATGCTGCGGTTTTTCCAATAAAAATGTGTCTGAGGGAGGATATTCACAGCATTTACGCAGATAGATTATGTAATGCCATATACTGAGTGAGTTATCCTTCGACATGTACGTGTATCACTATGCCTCTTTGTATTGTTATTGGATTCTGGTATTTATTGCTTGGTAAGAGTAGAAAGAATATAGTAACAAGTGCACCCAGTTTTAGTCAGCTCTTCCCGTTCGGCACACACCGTACACAAGACATGGATGTGCTTGCTTCAATTTTAGTCACAGGTAAGAAAGGAAATATGTTGTGATGTGATGTGATGTGTATGTGATGGTTAAATATACAATATAAAGTAAGTAGGAAAACAAGTGTGTGCATTGTAAGTAAAGCAAAGGAAAATGTTTTAACCATTATATTGGCTTTTTATTTGTGTTATTTATGTGCGTTTTGTTGTTGTTGTTGTTGTTGTTGTTGTTGTTGTTGTTGTTGTTACTGCTGTTTCAGTTTATTAAGTTTATTGAGTTCTAGTCACATGACTTCTGTTACGAGCGTCTTTTTGGGGACTTTTTGCCATTCAAAAAATAGAGCAACTAAAAATGCATTTGTAAAAATAAAGATATAACCCTTTAAAATATATATATTTCAGCTGTAGGTTTGACGTCAGTGGATCTCAGCTGGTGTAGCGTTGAGACCCACCATCACTCTTGGATGGCAAACTGTGACCCAAATATGAATTGAATATTTTAAGTTTATCCTCACAGATTATTGTTGATTTGAGCCTAAAACTGAAATCACAATAATAATAATTAAAAGCCCTCCTCACCAGTTCTTTTAAGAGACGCAGCTAGTGTTTTAACAGTTGTCAGAAAATAAATAATAGGAATAAATATTGGAAAGTTTCCTGAGAAAGACTCTCTGCTTCTGCGACCCACTTTTGGATCCCAACCCAGTTGAGAACCACTGGTGGAGATCACTGCAGACTCCTCAGTATATTGCTCCCAAAGTGGGGTCTGAGGGGCCTCAGAGGCACTGCAGTGGGGCCCCCAAAGGTTGACCACACATCACATAAGTGTAAAAATAAGTTGCATTTGAAATGAACTATGTGTATTGGTTTAGTTACAGTATATTTAGCTTAAAGTTGCAGTTTTTTTGAAATATTGTTATTTAAACTTATGAGAACAAAATGTCCCATGTTCTTTGAAGAGAGTGAATTCTTATGTTTCAGGGTTCAGTGGGATGTTTGGATCTCTTAAGGGGGTTGTGGTGCTTTGGCATTGGAATGTCTACGCTCAACAATGTTTTCCAGTGTTGCTTTGTGATCTATACATTTGGCCATAGAATGAAGGACTTTCTAACACAGGCTTCCTCCTGCAAAGACGCTTACTTCGTTTACTCTGGGACGTCAGACAGACCTTCATGAGCAAGACTTATAAGGTTATTATTTGGGCTAACGCAGCAAACCAGCCTATGCCATTGTCGTATGATTTAAACTGTCTGTGATTACCTGTCAAACATAAAAAGGTCAACAGGGCACTGGCATTCCAGAGTCTGACGCGAACGCTCAATACTCCACAGACCATTAGTTTCGAACCCACAACTTCGCTGCTCATTTGAACTTGTATTGTTGATGTGTGTCAGCATTTAAGGCCAGACACTGCAGGTGAATAGGGAAAAAATGTAATTGAGTGATATCCATATATCCTATATGTCCTAAGTGAACATTTTGTTGCAAGTAGGGCTGCACGGAATTTAAAAAAACTTGTGATATGCGATACGGGCATGCAGTATCACGATAACGATATTATTGCGATAACCGATCCATTCAATTCAGACACATATAAATAAATATCTTTTTCAGCAAATTGTGTCAAAAGAAGACTCCAAAAACACTAAATCAGATCCAAACCAAGGTGTTGGTTAGAGAGTTAGAGAGTGTTGGCAAAAAAATTCAAAATCTCAGTCAGATGGAAGACTTAAGTGAATTTGCGATATTTTGTAGCTTCTTATGATACGGATATTGCATCACCAAATATTGCGATACGATACAGCCTTGGTTGCAAGGGTGAAAAGAGGCGCGCAATAGTGTAGTGACTTTGTGCTACTTGGATAAACGTAAAGAGTGAGCTTGGTCTATTATTTACTTTGACATTAAAATGTTAGATGGACAAAACTAGACACAAAATCTCGAAATTGATTACTGCATGAAAAAACAATGCGTCAGCTATAGCGATGCATAACGGACAGATGACACCTAAGACGAAGAAGGGAGCGTAACTGAATTGGTTGCGAGAGGCTTTGGGTCTCAAGGCTAATGTATTTTATGACATTTTAGATAGCTGAAGAAAAGTCGCGGCGGAGTGGTGTAGGCAGAGTGAACCAGAAAAGTTTGAGCACTAAAAGCCTGTCAGAGTTTGGGGTTGTCTGAGGGTCACCGCTGTGGAAGAATGGTTGTGCTATTTTCCTCTGGATGTGTTTTAATTAAATGCAGTTCAAACTCGACACACTGTGCTGTTTCGCCTTAACCACTGCTCGTCTGCTTGTTCACACCATTAGCCAAATGTGATGAACATTCACAGCACATTCAGTCACTTTAAAGTTGCGTAGTATAGTATATCACCAAATTATTATCAGCTAAGTAAGTAGCCACGATATCTTGCAGTACTATTTTCATCTGAATGAGATCGAAAACAAAAGTACATGGTAAATTAAACTGAAAAAGTCCGTAGTCACATGCAGTATATCACAAAAATAAAAAATTGTATTGCAACATTAGCTGATGCACGCCTGTTCGAAGCATTTTTTCGTTTTAGGCAGAGTTAGAAAGATGAAAAGATTGCGACACATAATATTATGCAGCCCTACCACGATAAATATTTATTCAAATTGCTAAGCCAATTTAGGGCTGCCATTTTTAGGGCTAGTAGTGGAATGATTTTTATTGCCCTCCTTTATATGCTCTATAGGGTGGTTTCACGAAAAAGATAGTTACATGTAACGAAAAAGATTGTTCACATGATCAAACTGGAGTTAATCGGCGGAGAACATCCATACGACATGGATTCCCAGCTTGTTCTGTGGAGATTTTTTTTATTTTTATTTTTTTTATATCAGGGAGTCCCATTCACTTGGCAAGGGAGCCCTGAGTACAAAACAAACAGATATACACAAAATTGCTATCTTGCCTTGTCACCATTCTCATTATACTAAACAGACATTAGTTGTTATATTTCAAGTTATAAAGTTATAGCCCTGCAATTGTTACACACAGGCATGAAATAGCAAAGAAAAGCCTGCATTTTTACCAATATTTGTTACTACAAATAATTGATAACAGTTAAAGAAAAGCAAATACTGATACACAAATATCAAAATACGTACCAGCAACAAAATGAGCCGAGCAAATTCAGATGTTATCCAGATTTTTCCAATTCAAATTCGAATTGAGGCTTGCAATCCACAATCTCTCATTCTTTCGTCTTTCTTTAGATAATTGTTCTGTCTGCTTTCCCTGATTTTGCACAACTTTGGGTAAACTGTAATACTGCAAATGATTTTCTCTGTCTGATCTATAGCGACGCAGAGAACACGGCAGTAGTTCACAGTTTTGCCGTATCAAACTACGCGGCAGCTTGTCTGTTTTGAGAGGCGAGTGTCTCCGTCATGGCCGACTTTGGAGAGGTGACGTCACGTGT
>OMNZ01054475.1:0-13030 GCA_900303255.1 Lesueurigobius sanzi | reverse complement strand
ACAAAACGTCCTCCACTTCAACTACAGAGTACAGATGAAGACTGAAGAATCTTTGCCTATGTTCTTTCTTGACTAGTAAGTGCGTTTAGGGCCCTTGCCTCATAGCAAGATTTGGTTTCACATGGATTGTTCGAGTAATTACAGAGATATTAACCAAAAAACAAGTTAACCAAGCATTTTGACAGTTACCAAGTTACCACAATAGAATTCTCAGCTGCCCACCACCTCAACTTTTAACTATGGGCTCTTTAGAATGTTCTGAAGTCACGTGAACGCAACATATTTAAGGATGGGTCAAAAGAGGAGACAATAATGTTTTTAAAGTAACTATGGTTCTGTTACACTTTCATCCCTTGACTTATAAACCAATAACTTTGTAGCCTAAATAAATGTAAAATATATCTATATATATTAGAATGGCTGGCCAGGCTGTGTTGAAGGGGAAGAAACTGAAGAAATCAAGGCACATTTAGTCACATAAGGCTGGGTCCTTCATTTTGTTTTAGAACAGAAGACAATCAAGTCATTGCCCCGTATTCACAACAAACGAGTTAAAAATCATTAAAAATTTGCGCCATGTTGACATGATTTTCTTATTTTGTCCCATAATGATTTTGTATATCTGATTTCATGGCATTTTTGAACCCTGTAGCTGCCCGTAAAGAGCCAACATGTCAGTTATGCTGGGTAACGACATTCATATGCTGGAAAATAAAAAGGCCATTTACAGTCTCCAATTTTGTTTACAAACTGCAGCATCTCTTTTAAACAAAGAATGTACAAAAAGTGCATTTCTATGATTTGAAGATCTTGGTATGTATATAACAGATTGTAGAGTTTCCATCTTTAAAACATTTACAAAAGTTTTAAAGGCAGAGAGAGTTGAATGAGAGAAGAGTGGCAGTTCCCGTGACTCCACTTTGTGCCTGCGGAGCAAAAAGGAGGGATTAGTGGCTCTCCTCCAACCAGGACGGACTGTCACCTCCTGGCATTTTTAACTTGATGTGGAACTGCTTTAGTGTCTGTTCCAGCTGCTGTTGGTTGCCGGCGTAGTATGCGGAGATGGCGTTGTGGAACAGGATGAGCTGATTGTGCAATACCTTCACCTGCCAAAGAAGACATACAGTATGTTAAATTTACGTATGTTAAATCTTTATACATGGCTGTACGTGCTTTGGAGTCACGTTGAACTATATACGTGGCTCAAGCTCGATAAATTAAATAGCTAAACAGGAGCAGCTGAGAGGACAGGAGCGCAGCACTCAGTCTGGCTCTGTTCTGGTCTCTTGAGAGAGTAAATTGGCCCAAAACCTGACAATAAAAAAAAGTAAAAATGTTTGTGTCTCCCCTTAAATGACAGTATTGTCTGACCTTGTTTTCCTCTAAAAACTTGAGCTTGACCGAGACGTCGTTCCTCATCTTCTCGTACTTCTCCCGGTGAATTTGGAATTGCTCCTGCGAATGCTCGATCTTGGGCATGGTGTTGGTATCGCGGGGCCCCAGGTTCAACTCCTCCAGGTCAGTGCGGTATGCGTCATACTCCACCCTGGGCAAAAGGAGATTAAGATTAAACATTTCTCACCACCAAAGTTTATAAAGTTACCAGAATGTGACCGACTTGAATTTTCAAGTCGTTTGACGATACCTGGCAATTTCATACTGTTTGATGTTAATCATTGTGTCTTCAATGGTCTTGTCCACCAATGTGTTCACGCTGGAGATGAAGAAGTTGATGGCTGCCAGCAGTGTGTCTCCATTTTTGGATAAAAGTTTTTGGGTCTCAGCGTTGTAGCTAAACTCCTCCTTAGGACACAAGACAAGTTCATATTATTAGGTTATAAACTACTTGTAAGACCAAAACTAGGCCTGAACATGGAAGGAAAATGATGTTACAATTGTTAAATAATTTTCAATATGTTTTTTAAAATCCAGATTCAGTTCAACTTCACAGTGGACACAGCCAGAAGCATTAAAGGTTCATTGTGGAACTTTTTATGCGAAAGAAAAAACTTGATATCAATGGCTGTGTCCTAACCCCTAACTTCTCTTTTACTCTATGGTTCGGCACTGTATAGTAGACTATATAGTGGACTAATTTTGTTAGCAATTTGGACACGTTTCTCTTCAATACTTTCTTATCGCTGCTGATCACGTGACCCAAGTGCCACAGTGATGTAATCTGTGGAGGAGAATAGTAGTACGCAGCACGTCCGAAATGTCAACAAGATGAGTGCACTACATCTGCTGAAAGATGCAGATGAGTTTTACTCAACATGGATTTTACAATAGTGAAAAAAACGACTTGGATTGTTGCATTTTGCCTGAGAAGAGAAGCTATCGATCTCAAGCTAAAGGTAAGCAGCTAACGTTAACGACTTTCCTCCGCAGCAGGTTATACTGTATTTAAGTGTTTTTTTTCATGAATAGTTTCTTTCAGTCATGTTGAGTCCAGTCACTGTCGCCAGTCTAATATATAGTGCCCTATTGGGAATAGCATGGACATTCAGAGACAGCCAGTGTGTATTTGACCTTTTAGTGACCCAGTGCCTGTATGGGTGGTAAAAAAATGTTACAGCCAATAGAGGGATTATTTGTTTATCAACAAATCAGATACACAACTGGAGAAAGAGCTGCGGTCAGCCCTTTACATTGTCTGAATCTCAGCAGCTGTATTTCACTGTGCACTCGCTACTTTCCTCTGGTCTCAGCAGCTACAGTAGCGCTGGGACCTCGCGAATACCAAACTTGTCAGAAAACCCTACGACCATGTTCTAGTTCGCCTTGAAAGGGGTGCGAGTTGAATTCTGTAAAACTTGTTGTCCTCACTCCCCAGTATGGTGAGTGAGGACAACACATCGCTAAATTTGTAGTGTGAAAATCGCACAGTGTTAGCCCAACTTAAGACTAAAGCTAAATTAAAATACAGTATGTTGCAAAAATGACCACAGCTGCAAACATACTTTAAGGACTGTAAGGATTCCTTAGGAGCGTCATATTACTGCGCGGAGGTCGAAGTGGTGTTGTTCCGCCTTAAAATATAGTACCCGTTTTTATCCTCTTAGAAAATTGACAGGTTTAATTTTGTGTAAACTGTATTTAAATAGGGAAAACGTGGAGGAGCATGGTGGCTTCTTACTTCAACCTCTGAGAACCCCAATGGAATACGTTAGCAGAGGCTAAATGGTGACAACATCTTTGGCGTTCTACGGTTACAGAGGGCAAGCTCAAACTCCAGAAAGGTACAGTAACTCATCTAAGCTCATGCAAGAACACATCTCAGGATGAAAAATAGTGGCCTATTCCTTTAAATGTGTAGTTTAGCCGTTAATATTCAGGCTACTCTTGCATTTTAAATCCACATTGTCCAGAGTGAAGAGCTCAAATAAATTGACAATCTAACCACAATATCTGTAAGAAAGCTCACAATTAGATACTTTTACAAAAGCATTCAGCCCAGGTACAACCACATAACCGATCCTAGAGTTGGCCTGACTAGACCCCACACCACACGAGAGGAAGTTGCGCCGTCTTACATGGAGTTCTGGAGACTTGAGGCTGAGGTCTGCGAAGGCGTCTCCCAGCTGCTTCTGTGTCTGCATGATCTGAGAGAGCTGAGCGGACAGGGTCTGCGCCAGTTTGATCACATGCTGGTACTTCCGCTTGTTGTCCCGCAGCACGTCGATCTGAGCCTCCAACTCCAAATCCACCGTCTTTGAACCTTTGCCCAGCTTCTCCGAGATGATCTGCCTGGTGCACTGTGGAGAAACGAGAGGGCGGTCACAAACACACAACAAAAACAAACAAATGAAGAAGTTAAAGCCCCAATAAGCAATCCTGTATGACTTTTTTCATCCGTAGGAGGCAGAAGTGAAGCCTGCTCCCCTCACCTGGTGTTCCCCCCTAACTCACGCCCCTCGTTCCCCTTTACACGCTGCCCTGATCATACTTTCAAAGAGAAAGGGAAATCTCATGTATCTTTTGTGCAGCACAGCAGAATGAATAAAATATGTAGCAAAGTAAAAACAGATTGATACTTGATACCACGTACTACATGTGCATCTGTGATTTTGGCATTTTGAACATAATTGTTGCATTTAGAACTGCATTTATAGTGCTGAAATTTTATATCCCACATCCCTTGAATGCTTCATGAGTCTCCCGTTTTAGCAGCTGTGAGCGGAGGCAAAAATGACCTGACAGTTCCCTGTAGATATTGGACTATTAATCAAAGGAACATCAAAATTTCATGAGGACTTCAACTGCAACTCAACTCGGTAAGCCTTTGTGAACTTCTTTCTTAAACCCTGGCTGTGTTTGAAAGCCAACTGTTGCCATTTCCACATTGCAACAAATATTATACACATTTATTTTGTTGGAGGCTCGGAGCTCGTCTCTGCTTGTACAGCACAAAGAAAGCTGCAGTTTCTGGCGATGCAATGTGAAACTGGGTATTTTGCTGGTCTAAGCTTTAAAAAGTTTTCTTCCTTTCACGCTTCCTGCCTAATAAAGACCACGGGCCAAAAGAATCTGGACACTAAAACTGACACAAGATAAATAAAAATGAAAGGACAAATAGGTGAACAAGATCCAAGCTCTAAATTAAACGGCACAGAATGTTGTAACAACATGATGCCAACTTCCTCGACCAGGGGTGGGCAATTATTTTTTACAGGGGGCCACATGAGAAACCTGGATCAAGTCCGAGGGCCGGATCAAACGATGACTTGAATTTAATTCAGCAGCATATATTGTAAATCAAATTGGTAAATGTATTGACCAAACTTTGTTTTAACAATAAATCAATAACAATAATGAGCACTGTACTGATTCACTTTATTTGATCACTATTTCAAAATTGGACAGAGCCCTACAGAACTGTTATTATTAATAATGGCTTACACTTTGCAAGCCTGTGCCACCAGGGCCGTAGCCAGGAGTTCAGAAATAGTAAGGTGAAAATATATTTATGTGGGGGGGTCTGAGGATCTCGGGGAAATTACCCAGATGTAATTTGGTGCAATCTGGTGTATTTTAGATGACCATATTCCACACAAATTACCAAAATTAGAACACAGGCTACATTATTATTACTTTACTCTTAAACAACACTCACAATTTTAAAGCTGGTATTAATTTAAAAGTATTATATTTATTTATCTATTATTTTATTCATGTATTTACTGTCAAACCCTGATTGGACGTTACATGTGTTGATGTCTGTGAAGTGACTCTTGTTGTAATATTGGGCAATACAAAAATAAATTCATTGCGTTTCCCAGTGGGGCCTGACATTTCCCCAACCGTTTCCCATCCAAACACTGACCAGACCCCGCCCCCTGCTTAGCTTCAGAAATCAGGCAGAGCAAAGGCAGTATGGCCATAAGACCGTGTCAGTGCCCTCTGCTGGACAGGTGTGGAATTCCTTCCTTAAAAAAATAAATTTTAAAATGCTGGCTGCCCCCTAATGGCTGGATTCAGCATTTTAATAATTTCTTTAAAATGTCATAACTCCTGACAGGAATGGGCGAGAGACTTTTTATTTTGACATGTTCAGGGATTTAGGCTCAACAAGCCGCTGGCCAGAGGGAATCCTCTCTCGGGCCGGATTTGGCACGCGGGCCGGGGTTTGCCCCAGTCTGTCCTAGACTAATAAATGTTTCCTGTTTCTTAGTTTTATTCCTGTGGGGAGTCTTGCTAAACTAAATGAATATTTAAATAATACATGGCAGAAAACAGGCAGCTGTTGGACAATGTTTAAACAATTCTTTGTTTAAAACAACAACGACAAACTTTCATTTTCTTTCTTCAAAAAAAAAAAATGTTTGAATTTTTTTCATTTGCGTAAAAACTGGAAACTTGTTGCCCTACACAGGCCCACAGGAAGCTAGTCAAAAACATCCAAGAACAAGGGGAGATTTTAGCATAAAAGTAAAAGTTTTTACTCATTGTAGACTTCGTTGTGCATGACATATCCTAAAACTGAAAACTATTTCTTAGAGTAAATCTTGACTAAAAGAGCTAAAACTAAAACAAAAATAGATCCCGTTTTTACCTTGTACGTGTTGATGCTCCATTTTCTGACCAGATCCAGTTTTTCCATAGCCGGGCTCCTGAGGTCATCAGAAAGCACCAGCGCTCCGCTCTGGGCCTGTCCTGGCATTTGATCTAGTGACAGTTACAATGAATAGTGAGATATCAGGATCATGTTTGGAGGATGAACAAATACCGTAGTAGGCTATAGCTGCTTGAAGGATTTATGAATGCTTAATTAGATAGGAGCGATCATCATAATCAGGGAAACTTTGCGAGGATCACGGTTTGGGGGACAGAGAAGCAAAGTGGTGTCAGTGCTAGGAACAAAAGCTGCAAAAGATGAAAAAGACATTTTCTTTCCCAAACAGCACCTTAAGGATTGACGGTAATGTGGCAGAATTTCACAAAAGCGTTCAAATAAAGCTTTCCATCAGGTGATTCGCAGATTGCAGATGCCCTAAGGCCCGTAGTCGATTGTCTGGAAAGTGCTAATATTGGCCCTATACATTACATATAGAAAGAAAAAAGAATAATTAATATTTGTATTATTTAGTGTCCTTTTCCACAGTAATGATGCCCACCGTCTAGGGCAGCTGAGTGTAGGAGCGGGCAATATTGATAAAAAAATAATATCTCAGTATTTTTGGGGACTTCTCAATAACGATGATCAAGTAATATTTTTGCAAATCATCAGAAATACAAAAATGTGCGGAAAAAACACTATAATACAATTATATTATACAATATTTTTAGCAGCAATTTTGCAGCTTTGGATGGTTTCTTGAAATATGATCGGTATTGTAAAATTGCAGACAGAAATTGCAATATCATCTTGTCCATGTCCATACACATTATTATTATTGTTATATTATTGCCCACCCCTGGTTCAGTCTAGGTGATGTTTTCACCCATGTAAATAGCCATACAGGACGGGGTTACACAACTGTGATTCATAGCACAAGCAAAGACAGCAGAGCCACTACATTATAAAAGTAACAAACCACCACAGATTATAAAATGGCAGTGCAGCGGTTGTAGAAACCAGTAAGAAGTTTGTGGTTAATGGAAAGACTAAAGGCAATGCTCTAACACAGGCATAAGAAGCCCGCTGCCCCCTACGTGCTGCTGGAGGTACCTGTCTCAGCCTGACTACAGCTGGAGGAACGAGCCAGGCGGCTAGCGACAGCCGAGCTGGGAGCTACAGGCGTCACTGGGGACGAGGGAAGGCTGGATGACCCTGAGACATAGGGATCCACAGTCCACAGTTACACAGAGGGAATAGAAAGTTATTTATGCAAATCCACTGTTTAGAGCTTTTCAACATTTTACAATGTTGTTTCCTCATCAAAAACATAACCCGAGCTGTGTTTGGACCCACTCACGCATGTTTGAGTAACCTTTGAGTCTTCACCTTACACTACGATCTTTGGCAAAGCTTATTCTTTCATCACAAGTGCAAAAACATCTGCCAAAGCAACCGCACTATGCTGCTAGTGCGGCCTGCTCTTTTTTATTTTCTCTTTTTTGACAGCGGCTATGCAGAAGTGCAGTGAAGGGAGGGGCTTATGAAGAGTGCCTTGTTGAATCATTAAGTGTAAGATAATGATCAAGATGTGTTTGACATTATTATCAAATAGCTGCAATAAGCACAATATTCCCCTTTTTAATATTGTGTATTTTATTTTATCATGTAGTAGTCGGATACTGAAATCCTACTTTTTTTTTCTATTGAAAATCTAAAAACAAATTGTCCATTGATGAAAAAAACAGAACATCTGGAGCACAGTGTCTTCAGAGCTTATTGAATAAACCATGAGACCTTTTTTTTCCCCCATCTATGGACTCTCTGCTCCAAGATCCTGAAGAGCACCGACTGAAGCACTCCCCTTTCTCTCACCTTCTAACTAAAATAAATTGCATATTTTTAGTACAAGACTTCAGCATCACAACATAGGAATAATAAGGGGTGTGAAGATTTCCTGAACCCACTGTGTATGCATTTGCGCTGTATGTATAATGTATGCACTTAAGTCGGGACTCATTCTCATTTGTGCTTGTGTTAAAATGATATTATAGGACAAAGGATTTGCCTGGTTTCTATGGACCTGTGTGTTTTTTCATTGTGGGATGAGGAATTGATGATGAAAGGATAACAGCGTGTGATAAAAGGAAACCATAATTACATTCAAATGAATGTGCTTGTGTTTCAAATTCAAATGCCCCGTCCAGTCACAAACACACAGACAGTAGCGGGTCGTCACGTTGATTAGCACATTACATAATTCACTCCGATGTTGACAAGTCCTTTCACAAAATGGGAGTCGATGAAGGACCCAATTAAGATTTTGTAAAACTTGCAGTTGGGGTGAAGGAGGATTTAAAGTGTTGCGTCTCACCTTTGTACGGTCCTGGTTCAATGGCGCCCTCTGCTGGTGAGGCAAAGCTGCTGGGTGATACGCAGGAGTCCGACAGGTTCAGAGCTCCAGGGCCTCCAGGATACGAGTCCTACAGACAAGAAAGACATGGTTAGAAGAGTACTCTGTGGGACAAGTACTTGAATACCTACTCAGCAGAAATATTGGGGGAAAGAGGTGCCTCTGTGAGCTCCGAGTTGGTGTGAGGAGGCTACACTGCACAACACGCATTAAGGGGAGACTCTTAACATATAAGCTTTTCACCTGGAAACAAATACATTGCCAAATCTTGACAATAAGGTGTTTGATTATATTGAGATCATTGTTTCTCCCTAGATTTATGTGGAAAACTGTAGCTTCAAGGGCTGTTTTTCCACACCTTTTGGCGACAACATAATATATACACTTTAGTAGCACCTAAAGACGGCTTGGACTTGATACTTTTAATATTTGAAGGTTTTTGAAGGTATTTGAAGGTCAGGAGAAGAAAAAACATAGCGGCCTGAGTATTTCAATGGACCTTATTTAACTTTGTTCTGCTGCTCCTCCGTCCTACCTCTTATAATCAGTGCGTTAAAATTCGCTCTCCTCTAACCCATGCATTCCCTGTATCTGTATCTGCTTTGGTTGGTACTTGGTACTGTACACCTGACCCAGGGACAACAATTGAAAACTAGCTCTGTAGCTACTACTGAAACATTTACAGAAACGTTCATTAATGTGTACTGTCCCTGTCAAATAAACAAATAAATAAAAATCATAACAAGCCGAGATGTATCGCAAAATCACTGGGCTCTTACATCTGACTCACACGCTGGAGGATTAGGCTATTGTTTATATTTTGGGTTGGATGGAGAAACCGGAGCAACAAAATGTAACGCACCCAGACACAGGGAAAACATGCTAAATAACTCATACATTCTCATCTTCTGTATAGTTTTGATCATTTTTGCTTTTCTTACTTTTATACACTAAATTATATTTAAAAATATTATTTAAAAAATTAAAAAATAATTATTAAAGGGTGAGTTTGATGTTGAGGCACAAAAATCTCAAAATTGATCACCATCAATGTTTTCACCTGCCGTGTCTCCCCTTTGTTTGTGACATTCCATGATTAATCCGTTGGCTACGATTATTTACAATTTAACGCGATCATTTTGAGAGCACTCGTTGCCACATCAGTTATTCATTTGTATCTGACACAAGGTGCTACAGTACAGTCCTCCTCACCCTCTGGAAGACCTGCTCTGGGCTCTGGTCCAGTTCTCCGTTGGTGGTGACGGGGATCTCGGCGGCTGAGCTCCTGTGTGCGTCCTCAGCCATGGTGCTTTCCTGTCACACAAAACACGCAAAATCAGGCTTTGGTCAGAGTGAGAGCTCCAAGCACAATCAGCAGAAAGAGGGGGGCGACATCTAGAGGACATGGTTAATGCACTTGATTCAAAATTGTGATTGCTGAGGCGGATTACATTTTGGATCAAGATTAAATCAATAAAAAGACCCAATGTAAACAAGATGATTTACTCAATTTGCGTATATTTGCTATATTTCCGTGTGGCACAGTGAGGTCTTTCGAAGCGCATGCAAATTGGCCATGTGTAGCAAACAAAAGTACACAAGGGTGCATTCACTTTTAGGTTGTATTACTACAATACAGATGTGGTATTCTACATGACTCCTGATGTCGTCCTCAGCGCGGCCAATATAAGCAGCGCATGTCGGAGAGAGGTTTTATAGTTTTATAACAGAGACTAGGTACGCCACTGGATGAATCCACCGGGACATGGGACACAGGCCTCAAAATCAGCAGTCCCGGGTAAACTGGGAGGTTTCCTATCAGAGCTCTGCCGCGGACTGGAGTCACTCGTTTCATTCATAAAGCACAGTGAAACGATGAAAATTGATGGAATCATATATTTTACATTAAATGTATTAAATTAACAGATTCAATTTTATTTTTTCCTGCTAACGTTTAATGTTAGATCAGAGTTTTGTGTACAAATTACTTTTAGTTACTTCTGATCATTAAGTTGGTGCAGGTGAGCAGCATGTGAGATGATGACGACTTTTGTGATTTCCCCAAGTTTCAATCCATTTGGTAAAACATATTGGTATTGGTATCGGATCGATATCAAAATTCTAGCTCATTATACAGCATTATAGCAGTACAGTATTGGATCTCATCCAAAATCACCCGTCCATCCCTAGCTTCTGGTTTTCTCTGGGTCATAAAAAGGTCATACGTGCATGAATAACTTGTTTCCCTGCATAATAAGTTCCATATAAATAAACATGTTTCTTTGCAAGTATTTAGTTTTGACAAATTCTCTGTATTTTCTACCAAAATCGTAAAATAAAAATCCTAATATTTCCTCTCACAATATCTATGATTCACAAACCTGAAATCATGACATCTCTAGCCAGTATTAAAGTAGGTCAGTGCCACAGGAAAACCACAGCCTCATTGGCCTTCTGTAGCTGCATATTTGGATGTTGCTCCAGAGCCCGAGGGTGGAGACGACTGTTGTTTGGCAATAAAAAAATAAAAAAAACACACAACGTGGCTCCGATCCCTGGCAACGAAGTACAGCTGCGCTACTGTGGACTTGAGAACTAGGACATACACTCACTGTTATAAAAGTTTACAGGAAGTCCCTGTGGCCTAGGAAATCATATGGACTTACTTAAAAGGAGCCACATGACTAAATACATATATCATGTCATTATTACTGTGGCTTCAGAACGTTTTCAGACTCACACTTTATTTACTTACACTTTTTGGTGCAAGTAAATTAAATTAAATATTATATTGGGAGATGTTTAGTTGTGCGGGCATGTTTTTAGTCAATCTTTAGTTACTTTTTTTGATCTGGCACACTGATTTAGACTGGATCTGCATGTTTTTCGTGCTAAAGTATAGTCTTATAATAAACCCTGTACAGTACATACTATTGTGCTCCTACATAGTGTCAGTTGTCTTTGTTTAAACTGATCTAGGTTTGATGTAAACGGAGAAGGGCGTGTCCATGAATCCGCACCATAACCAAAACATAATCCACAAAGTAAGCAACATGGTGCGTTAATAACTGACCACGGATTATACATTATGTGCTATCAGTCTATCTGCTCATGAACATAAGGATTTGAGAGGGAGTGTCATGTGACAGACGCATAAATACTTAAACGACACACGACGCCCGCAGCCCAGACATGCACCGTTCTAGAACCAGGAACTGACGATAAGAGAAGGGCTGATAGTGTGTGTAAAACTTAGCCTGCAAAGACCTGTCTCAGGTTACACAATAACAATACACTTGTTCATATGGGCATGACTATATTCTTACATTTTTATATGATTGCCTTGATGAAGACCTTGTGTCGAAACGCGTTGCGTGAATAAATTTGCTTCTTGAGATCCACCAGATGTGCCTCGGATATTTTCTTTTCATTCATTAAAAAGTGAGTGTTGATAAATATTAATATGTATAAGTTTCAGTCAAACCTGTGTCACAAGTTTCACAATGCGCTGCTCTGTTGCCAGTATTCATTGACTCCATACTCAGAGGTGGTAAGCCCTCGATTATTGTGAGAAAAAATATTGTGATTTTACGATTATTCACGTTTACCGGAAGGAAGAATTTCTCAAAATCTTAGAAAAAGTACTGTCCAAACCTTCACAAAAAAAAACAACAATGTAGTTCTTCTTTAGTTAAAAACCTATTGAACGTTCAGCTTTACTATATGTTAAAAAAATAACTAAAAATATGAATTTCTTAAGAGACCCACGAGCATGTCAGGTCTACTCATTTGCTGAGGAAGATCTTTGGATAAAGATCGAAACGTCCTACACTTCAACTATAGAGTACAGATGAAGACTGAAGAATCTTTGCCCACAAAGAAATGCTTTGTATTTTCGCTGTGGCTACGTAGTACCACCACTGAATCTGCCATGTTAAGTGTCTATGAGTGTCTAAAATCTAATGGATAATTCAAATGTGGCATTAGTAATACCCGTTAATACTACATGAAAAACAAGGGACACTAAGCTGCTTAATTTTTGTCCTTTTGATACATGAACCAGTATTGTATTAGGTCTCAGTCTGGCTTTGGGAGACCTCACCTTTGAAGTGCAAACACAGCAGTAAGCCTGGCTAATAGCACTATAGTAACATGGTAGTAACCAGGAATCGTAAGTGGCAAAGTCCACAAGAAGTGTCGATCTTTTACAACCCCACGAGCCCGCTTCCTGGTTACAACTTCTTCTCTGACGTGGAACAGGATGAATGCCTAACAACAATGAGCCAATTAAGCAAACAGCTGCCTCAGCTTAATGGGAAAATTCATATCCCAGCGAGGGCTATCCTCACAATGACTTATTGACTCATCATTCAATAAATACATGAAAACGCTGAGTATGGACCTTCATTTACAAAAATGATCTCCTCACTGTCGGGCTAAAAGCCACTTTAAATAAAGTTTTACTGTACATCGCAATTACGCAGCAGCTTTAATCCGTTATTAAAGATATGGTTAAGTACAATGAGGTAACACTGCGATGGTCTAAGTCAGTCAACATTAAA
>OMNZ01054474.1:28573-39373 GCA_900303255.1 Lesueurigobius sanzi | reverse complement strand
ACTTTTTACTCATAAAGTACATTTTACAATGAATACTTTTACTGAAGTAAAAATGTTACCAGATACTTTTACTTAAGAATATTGAGTACTTCTTCCACCACTGGCGTTTTGCGTCCTTTATGATCCGCAACACCGCGTACTGCCACTAGAGGGCAGCACGACACTCCTAATCTCTCAGTCGTATCTCTGCACATACCTTCTTGTCGAGGTCTTCCTCCTCCTCGTCCTGCGGGCCACCGGACTGTAGAGCATCCGAGAAGATCGGGCCCTGAGAGTAGTACTGGGAGCTCCGAAAACCATCCTTCCTCAGTTTGTCACACTCTGAAAGATCAAAATGAACGATATTTCATTTAGTTTTTAAAGGTTTTCTGCCATTTCATTAGGTCAATTCACCACACTAGACTCGCATGGCTCCTGTGTACAGGCCTGTGTTGTGTTTTTAATCCTAATAACTCATGTAACTCTGCATGCCACTTGCTTGATTAATAATGAATTTCAATATTTTCCCAGATGGATCATGTATTACGCAGATGTGAACTATGCAGCACACAGAGGCAGCGGCACCGCCACTAGTACTAACCATTTGCATCAATAATTTAGATGAATTTGCTTGGGTGTCACATGACCGCGGCTCTCATTGGTCGCTGCCGTTCGCTGCTCACACCTCTCTCGTCACCACCTGCTGCTTCGTTGATGATGCGGGCGAATGGAGATGTGTGATATATAGTACCAGCACCGCCAGCGAGCGCACAGGGGAGGGGCGCAGGCTGTCAGACGCAGATGGCAGAGCTGTCCCCCTGCACACTTGAGCAGGAAGGACACGCAGGGCACTGTTTTTAAGTAGGAACTTCCAACAAAGTCATTCTGAATATGTAGAATTCAACTTGATTTTGATTTATTTTTGTCTCATTTTGACCAGTGAGGAGTGGTTCTAGAAAAGTGGGTCACGAGCCTTTACCAAACTCTGTGATTGTTCATTTTTCTGATAAATATTCATAGGAAGAATTATAGTCAGAGATTACATCAACAATATGCAGCCCTGTTTAGTGCATTCACGTTTACTTGAGGATTTGTAATATGAAATACTCGCATTACAAATTACAGTTAGGCTTTTCACATAGATTTAGGAAATGGTTATTCATTTCTTAGTGAAATGTACCTCAATGCTTTTAATTAGAGCAATGGATCCTAAAATGGGACCCAGAGCCCACATCAGAGGCACTGCAGGGGGACCCTCTAATAAATGAGAAAGGTAATGGAGTTTGGAATGAATTGTGCATTTATTTCTTTGAAATCAGTATTTATGCCACTGTAATTATCCTTTGTAATTGACCTTGATTTCACAGCTAGAACGTCCCTGGTTCGATCCCGGGCCAGGACGGTGTGGAGTTTGCATGTTCTCCCCGTGTCTGCTTAGGTCTCCTCCGGGTGCTCTGGTTTCCCCTACCACTAAAAACATGTATAAAAGGATGAATGATGTCTGGGTGACTGCATGGCGGTGGTCGGAGGATGTGGGCAGCCACACCTCTGTCGGTCTCCCTCAAGGAGTGAATGTAAAAATCATCTCATGTAAAGCCCTTTTAACTATGTCTGTGAAAGGCGCTAGATACAGTAAATAAAGCTCTTCTTCTCCTCATCTTTCTTCTTCCTCTCCTCCTCCTGCTCCTTCTCCTCCTCCACCTCTTCCTTCTCCTCCTCATCTTCCTTCTCCTCCTCCTCCTTCTTCTTAATTCATATTGTTGAATTTTGGACCTGCTGGACTTTGGGAATAGCTGAATCAGAGCTTTTTAATGTATTTTTTTATTAATGAATATGACTATGTTAGATTAGAATGAACTGACTTGATAAAATGACCAAACGCAAATTATTTAAAATAAAAGTTAAATATTCATATCTCTTTGGGTCTTCAACCTTCACCAGTCGAGAACCATTGGTCTAGAGCCTTGTATCTAAATTTATCATCTACGTTTGGACAAATGAGCAAACCACAAAGGCAGCGTTTCTTTATCTCCTATCTTCTCCAAACAACAAAACATCTCGTCTCCATCACGTCCTACGAATCGATTAAGTTCACTTGATGTCTTTTCGGACCCATGGGCAACGCTATACTGGATGACAGCTGTATCAATCACTGTGGGCTTGATAAGTGTCATATGACTTCTCTTCAACATGGCAACCACCAGCAGCAGCCAAGTTAGCAGGTTTCTGAATGCGACCGGAAAAACCCTGATAATCTCCATGTTCTAAAAGGAAATTAAGATCAAAAGTGTGCAACCTAACTGTTAATAATAGCTATTTACAATAATACAACTGTATTAACATGGAATACTGTATACTGTATGTTTCTCTACTACCCTCATCAACTAACCACACATAGCAACTAAAACTAACTGAATTATTCATAAAGACAGCTTTTCCATTTGCTGTTTCACATGTACACTGTCCTATCAAGGTTGCTGCTCCATTTGATCCGTCCTGCGCGGTTTATCTCCATTGCTAATTACGGCAGCCCTCTGAGGAGACCCACTCGGGCGCATGTTTAATACCGACGGGTAATGGGTCCTAATGGGAGCAACAAAGACAGGCGCTTGTGACGAGTGCTCCGCGCATTGAAGGATGGGTTCACAAAAGCGTGATGCTAATGAGAGTAAGATGATGTCCTTAAGATGATCGGTGGAGTGCCATTGGGCACGCATGATCAAATAAATAAGCCCGTGATGAGGCGTCGTCGTTTGTTGCTAGGCAGAAGTGCAGGAAAGTGGCACGAAGGAAGACAGGCAGGAAACGGGGGGGAAACGGGCGATGACAACTGACAAGGTTATGCATTAGAGCACTCCTGAGATGGTGAAAACGACTGTAAGTGATCAAGTGGACATATGGAAGAGCTTAGATGAAAATGTCAAACTCTGTAAGAGCTTAGTGCACTTTAAAAAGGTTTACAAAGAGACCATTTTACTCAGATATGAAGAGGAAAGGGTCTAGACCAGGGGTTCAAATCTTTTGTCAGTCAGTTCCTTCTGCCCTGAAGGAGCTGCTCGACAAAACGCTTTATGTTTATCTATTTATTATGTGTAATCTATATGATTTATAAAACATTTGTAGCAGACAGGTGGTATTAAGTACTGAAAAACTACTTGATAAAAGGCTTTTTTTTTCCCTTTTCATAATTTGTACGATCATAAACGATTACAAAGTTAAAAAAAAAGTATATTATGCACATATCAAGGGTCTGAGAAACTTTCTTTCGCCTTTCTCACTATTTACACGATCTTAAACGATGTACAGTATGTGCCAGACAACAGCGGCTCATACTTCAATACTGAGTGTATTTTTGACAATTCTCTGCCTCCACAAGAGAAAACAAACTGCAGTTTTCAAGTTTTTCACATTTTACTGTCAAGTCAGGGGAAGGTCAACATAAGTTCTGTGAACTTCAACCTACTCCTTTTGAGTGTGCAAATATTGTCTTCTTGTTTCTTTTTAAACTTTTTGTCTTTTATTTTGCTGCTCAAATAAACAAAACAAAACAAAAAATCTACAGGAAATCACAATCTACTCCTTGTGTCATTAATAAATCCAGTTACTGTGTGCAAAGAGGAATCTACAGTAAGTATTAGCAGATCAAAATATGGTCAATCATTGTAATTGGCAGACCCCTAACTTTTAATGAACTAAATGATAAATTAAAACACTATTGGACTCTGCTAAAGTTCATCTCCGAACTCCTTCAGTCTAACAAAGGTAATGTTGATGATGCTAATATAGGATTGTGATAAAGAGATTATAGTTGTTTGTGGTCTTAATGCTCTGTCTGACCTACACAGGACAGGAGTGCAGCTGGTCCAAGGCGAGCGATGCAACAACTCGACTGTTCCATGGATCTCATTGACAGCTTACGTTGACTTAAAAAAAAAACTACTCAATACATACTCCACACGCTGGAATTATGATTCTGTTGCAATTGACCTCGCAAGCAAAGTGTTATATTACAGTTGTGCTCCAAAGTTTACATCCCCTGGCAGAATATCAGAGTATGTAAACTTATGCATTTCATATAATGAAATGATAACACAAAAACCTTTAATTCACTCATGGTTAGTGGTTGTGTGAAGCCAATTATTGTCGCCAACTTCATGTCTGGGATGTGCTCGTTTTTACTTTTTTTTCTCTTCACAACTGTATATTATTGTATCTAAAATGTATATAGTTCTCTTGATCCACTAAGCGAGTGGGACAGTGTGCAGGAGTCTACAGTGTTCCTAACAGACAGGTGCATTCATTGGACACCTGTTGCCTCTTGAGCCGGGACCCCTGGGGCGCGCTGGTGGTGATCGGAGCTGACAGCGCGGGGGGGGCGGGGAATAATCCCACGTCCCAGGTGTTGTTTGTGGAGCAGCCACATAAATAATGCAGAAAGTACAACGCTGCAGCACAGGGGTCAAACTGTGGACAACAAAGCTAACCTGTGGGACTTTGTGGAATCCAGGTGACGCGCTCGACACACTACTACATGCTTTTATCTACAAGGGAACAAGGCCACTGAGCCAGTCGCAACAAGCCTAGGCAAACATGCCACCCAAACACAACCTTGTATGCCTGTTTCCCCCTGTCTGACAAATGGGTGAGAGGAAAAGCAACTTTCCCAGGAATACTGAACGCATACCACCAACCGCAGTCCCTTCCTGTTGTGGATAGTCAGGATTGTTATACCCAAATTTTCCTTATATCTGCATCATATTTTGAAACTGGATTTAACTCAGAATATGCTGTTGAATAGGCCAAGTTTCTTCAGTCTTCATCTGTACTCTGTAGTTGAAGTGTCGGACATTTCAATCTTAGTCCAAAGATCGTCCTCAGCGAATAAGGACTTAAACACATTTGTGGGTCTCTTAAGAGCAAACCAGAAGGAGGAGTTAACCTCTAAGTCCCTCCTCTCATACTACTAAAGGTTGGAAAACATCTTAGTCTTTATTTATGTCTTTATTCTGTGATCTTTGGACTAAGATCGAAACGTCCGACACTTCAACTACAGAGTACAGATGAAGACTGAAGGATCTTTGCCTACGATGGACAACTCCTGTATCCGTAATCAGACCTGTTATCCTGATAACCTACACAGACGGATGCTGTTGAATAGTTTGAACGGAGATAACATTTTGGCTCAACAAAGCTCCCGGTGTCGAATGCAATCAGCAAATAATGTACAGATTACAGATTTTATTATGAACTCAACCTCTTATTTCTTCATTTGTTACTTCTGTGGTGTATATTTGTCCAACCATGTCTTATAAACTTGTGTAGATGCTTGTACTGCGGTATCATAAACCTGTTCTTTCCCAGACAGTTTCATTGCAACTGAGCGACTGTGACCAGGTCTCGTGGTAAACAAGCCTCCTGCCACAATCCTCCTTCCTGTCATTTGCAGGTTGTCAGGACTTGCCGTTCTGTTCCGACTTGACTTCCACTGTTTGTCTCAGGCTAACAAGAAGGTAGTATGTGGTATTTGAAAACACTTAACGTAGCCCGCAACACGTACACGGTGCATGCTACTACGGTTTGCGTTGTGCTTCTTCAGCGCGATGCCATGACCTTCCCGTGACAATTGTGATGACATTGAGTTTAATAAGATTTCGTAAGCGCGTGGATTCTGCTTGGTTCAGCTAGTTTGGTCAGAGGACAGTAAGCAATTATGCCACGTGCAGCAAAACCAATGCCGCATCACACAATACGTTTCCTTGCAACCTGTAAAATCATGTTCCCACCGAAAGAAACAAACAAACTGATACCAAACTAACACCATACCAAACGAATACCAAATTGTGTAAAATGCTATATGTACACTTCTTGAAATGTGCCCCAAAAACACAAGCTAAGCCAGGGGTAGCCAAAGTGGGGCCGTCAGCTCTTCAAGGGGTTTGATTCGGCCCTGGAGATGGTGCTTAGATTCGTAAGGAGTATTTATTTTGATTAATTTGTGACTGCATAGACTCTCAAGAGTACGTAAGAACGCCAAGACAGCATGTCCTAGTCAAAAGCATACAGTAATCAAAGGATATTAAAAGATAGATCTGTTTAAATTTGGTCTTTACATGTGAAACCATATTGCATTTGGCCCTTTGCCCGCTAATTTGGCCCCCCGTTGTCTAGTTTGGCCCTCCATGGAAAAAACTTTGGGGCACCCCTGAGCTACGCTATAATCTTCAAAGCAATGAGTATCCACTGGTGTTTCCCCCAGATTTCTGCTGACACTTTGAACTAATCTGAACACAATTAAGCAAATGTAATGTGTGGCAATGATATCAGAAGCAAAAAACATTATCATGGAAGTTAGCCTCACCTCTCAGTGCAGTCTTGAGGTTGACTTTGGCTTGGCGATGAAGGTCCTCCACACACGGGGGCCGGCTGCCGGGGAGAAAGACATTTTCCTGCTGGTGCCACGGAGCAGTGTAGTGAACTGTCCATTTGCTCTCCTCGTCTAAATTGGACACCGCTGCAAGACACAAAAAGACACATGGTGAGATTTTGATTGGCTTTTCTTTTGAATAACCCAATAAGATTGATCCTTTTAGCGCGACAGATCGGGGCGTTGCCGCTCGCGTCGCCAATGACTTTAGCAGAAATGTCATAGAGACTTGCATTTTTAATTTGCATTGAGAAGAGGAGGGTTCAGGCTTTAAAATGAGCCCATGTTCTTTGAGACCTCTGGAAGGCGGTGTAAAGATGCGTTGAAAATTTGTGTCCAAAATGCTATGTTAGCATTTTACAAAACTGCTGACTCTGCACTTTGCACTAATCGCCAAGGAATTCAAAACGGTATTGGGTAAAAACCTGTTTTTTGCCTTTGTATTTAGATAGAAAATGGAGGGCAAAAGTATGGAGTAATTTTGTGCAAAAATGAGCAAATCTATGGGTAACATTTGGTACAAAAAAATATATTTTTTGTTTTCAAAAAATGCAAAAATGTGGAGAATAAACACAGATGGCATATAGAAGGTCAGATTTATAGTCTTTTATGTTTATAGAACCATATATTAGTGGAATAATAATCAAAAAAAGTGCATTAGTTCTTCTGAGAATGTCTACCACAGGGGTCTCCAACCTTTTTTACCTTGTGAGCTACATTTGAGTTACAAAAATAGCAGCGAGCTACTTATACTTCAAAGAAATACGTGTAACTAGGCCTCTAGGACTGACAAGATGATGGTTCAATGCAATAAAAGAAAATGACAGTAGTTTCTGGTTTATACTTTGCTATATTCACCTAAATGTATGGAGATGTATTGATCAACAACAAAAATGCATCTAAAATTTGACTTACAAAGTGTATGTAGAAATGTAGAAAGCCTTTGGCGAGCTACTCGGAAAGGGATGGCGAGCTACTAGTAGCTCCCGATCTACTGGTTGGAGATCCCTGGTCTACCATGTCCAAGTAAAATTGGTACTGTGTGATAGGGCTGCACGATAATAAAAAAAATATGCGATACGGGCACGCAATATGGCGATAACGATATTATTGCGATACTTGAAACTCCAAAAACACAAAATCAGAACCAAACCATGGCCAATAAATTAACTAAATTAGGCATGTTATACCAAAAAACTGAACTTCTGCACATTTATAAGTTCCATGCATGTTTGGTTTTAGAGAGTGTTGGCAAAAAATCTAAAAACCTCAGTCAGATGGAAGACTTAAGTGAATTTGTGATATTTTGAGGCTTGCGATTTGATATTGTGATAACATATGTATGCATGATATCCTTAACCCGATCGAAAATCAAAGTGAATCTGGAAATCTGAATCGATACCCAGCCCTAGTTTAGCCCCTCAAAGTCCAATCTTTTGCATCCAGATCTTTCATCTTTCACAGCATATCATGAATATTGGCTTGTAAACAGGCTGTGTTTATACTTGTAACGCGGGGGAAGAGGAAGGAGTGTGTTTCTTTGTATGGAGGTGTCACTCTGCCCACCTACGACATCGCACGTATCTGCAACATCACATGGCAGGCCACACACACAAATAAAGGGAGTGGCAAATGTACAAGAACAATTTGGAGGGAAATGACAAGTCAGCACTTACCAAAGAGCAAGAAATGAAATGATAAAACTTCACTCGAGCTGAGATAATATGATGGATGGGCTATGTTTGAACTACATCTCTGTCCCGTAGTACTTCAACATGAAACTGCACCTTCATATATTAATCAAGACTTGCACAGGTTATGGCAGCCATCAAGTTACATTTTAATATGGGTTAAGCAAGACAGTGTATTTTAAAGTCATTCAGTTGCTGTTTATCGAGTCAAAATTGGTCAAACATATTTTTTTTTAATTGGAAGCAAAAGTAAGGGGTTTATTAACTAAGGCTTTTATTGATAAGGGCTAATTTAGTGTAATAACAGTCATCAACATATGGTTTCTACATAATCGTCAAGTGAATTTGAGTCATAAAATATTAGAAGGATGGTTACAAAGTTTCATATCCACAATGTACAGCAGAAGTTTTGAGTCTAACCACATGTTTCGCTTTGAGTCTAATGTTTTTCAATCAAGCCACTCTATTTGAGTTTTTAAATAACCCAAAGAATCTCAGTCTTACCGACAGTCTCAGCTCTTACCGAGTGATCGAATCCAAGCCAACGTTGGTGACCGTGGATGCAGTATAACTTCCATTTTAAAATCCAAAAAGGTCAAAGCACCCAACTTCAAGGCATCTCTGCGTAAATCCCAGTGCTCACTGACACAACTTGTCCAAGTGAGAGAGGGAGAAACTCAAGGACTAAAGAAGGAAGGGGGACTGACTGTCTTGTAAGGGGCTGGGAGTTTGTTGTGGAGAGCTTTTTCACAGGTGCAAATGAGCTGATCATTGGGGGAGGATGCCATGTTGGGGTGGGGGCCTGTGACAGTGCAGATTAGCCTCAGAAAGTGTCAGACGAGGCCCTGTACACCGATTCAAGTAATGACAGACAAGAGCGATCTATAAGTTTTAATTTGCCTTTGTGGATTCCTTGTCATACACTGCTCTGGAAAGTGAACGCAGCTTTACATTGGGTGGGAGCGCCCGGATCCGATAGAGCTGGTTGTGCCCTGGGGATCTTACTGGCAGGGAATCCTGACACCTGAATGCATCTCCAAGCCATTTGCACCTCATTTAGGAACGCACAGCAGCTAGCTGTGGTCATGGAGCCAGGGCATTGTATTTATTCATGTCCGCTCCGCGCCTTTTAACTAATGACTACAAGCTCTGCATAGCCTTCTTCCTTAGCACTCCTTTCCTTTAAATCAACATGATAAAATGCCCACTCTTTACTATTGTGATGACTCTAGACAGTACACAACCCGTCTTTTGTTCATCCATATTGAATCTACAGTGGAAGAGAGCCATCACTAGTGTTGTAAAGAAAGAGAACAACAAAAATTATATCAAATTAAGGCATAGATTAAATAGGGGGTGGGAGTTAATAAGTTTTATCTGCTTCCCATTCCTTTTCAAGCTGGATTTTTGTTTATTAATACACATACAGTTGGTTTTGTGTAGTTATGTATTAGTTCTTTTTTCCTTTTTTTTGTTCTTTGTTTGTTATGGCCACAAAATAAAAGTATTCATTCATTCATTGCCAGCTGACCAGTGCTTGTCAAGCTTTAGTAACACCGTGAGTATGACCAAACATAAATATTTTGCAGGCATTCATCTTCAACCACCCACATTAGGCCTAGGAATAAAGAGCGTGTAAGAGTCAGTCCAATGATGGCACTTTTTGACCATAGAATGCTGTACCTGTACATTTGGGAGGATAGAATACTTTACTACCACTAACAAAGCTACACATTTGTTTACATGCCTTTGCACTCTATATAAATGTATATCAACATTGTAAACTGGTGTATTGCAGCTGGTCAATAATATGTCATGTGTGCCGCATGCCGCAGAGATCGATCGGACACTTCATAGGACACAATACACAAAACACAATACACAAGTCCAGCCCTAAAATACACATCACAGTCGTCAACATGAAACACTAAAGCGGTTTAGACCTGCCAGACGTCCTCCAGAACTGTCCAATTCAAAGCGACGTACTAGAGACTTGTCAATTCCTTCACTTGGGCACAGGTAACCCTCCCCCACCGCGCCCTGGGGGTCTGAATGAGCCCGGGGCCCCGTCTATAGGGCCACCAAGGACATGGGGGTCTGTGGACACAAAGCCCGTATTGTCCCTCCGCATCGGCCCTCCGCATTCAGCGCCACAAAAGCCCCTGAGCCTTTCCCTACACACTGAGCCCACACTGGACCGTGGCGGGACACTCTTTCAGGAGGAGTCCACTAATCCCCTCGCCTCTGTCCCAGCTCTGTCCCGTCTCGCAGACAAAACATGGGACAGGGTAAAAACGAATTCAGTCCCTGCACCACATAAGTTACATGTAGCCGAGACATCAATGCGTGATTGTATGGTATTGATGAAATGTGTGAACCCCGTGTGAAACCGCCAACCAATTGATTCTGAATAAAAACACAACAAAGCAAACTGAATACAGGAGGAATTGATTCCTTCATCAAAAATGTAATATGTTATTGCAGTTTTAGTCTAGTGTAATCATTCAAAGGCTAATTTTGTGTAGCCTATACAGTATATAGCAGTGGTACTGTATGTGTACTTTGGCTTCTTGAGGTGGTAGTTTCATCTGCGATTCTAGATTTGACTTTCATTCATGCATTTTAGTGGTTTAGACACTGTTTATTAGTAATTTAGTCCAATTTAGATCTATTTTAGACCATTTCTTTCTAGATCCGGCTTAGTTC